>JABASP010000152.1:0-74155 GCA_019776565.1 Sminthurinus signatus
GTCGATAGTGATTAGATAATTTTTGACTGGTAGTTGGTTGTACCCGTCACTTTTGTTTAATATCCTGCTGATGAAATAATAATAATGGTGATGAAAACTAGCTACTTGAATTTACTCTTATTATTGACGCCAAATAAATAAAATCAGTGCATGATTTTTTCATTAGGCGGATAAAGATAAAACCAGTTATTGATTTTGATCATATGCGGTGGATGCCGGACGGTGGATGGTGGACCACTGATTGTTTTTCCCTTTGTCGCCGACGGCGATAGATAGATTAGTTCAATCGACTCGAATTTAAAACTGAGGTTTAGAAAACCAACACAATGGGAGGGAACACAGACAAATTGGGGATTAAAATGGACGTCGGCAATTTTTTGTATACTTTATATTGTGTTTGGACTTTCGGCGTTCGGCGTTCGGCGTTCAGCCTATTGAATAAAATTGAATAAGTAATAAGCATAGCTAGTTTATTCGACTGGTTGCTCTATAGATTCATATATAGCTTACAGGTATAAATGAAGAGTAATGGAGATATCTACAATTTACAAAAAATTCCGTTCGCCTTATACTAAGAAGCTCCAATATCCAATGAAAAGGGCTAGAAGTTGAACAGCTCCAAATACAGTGAGCTGAATAATAAGGATAATAAAGAAGAATTATATGAAAGTTGAAGTCTGAACTGAGCCTCGAAGATATAAACAGACAAACAGAAGGAGGAGAAGCACACGAACGACGTAGGAAGCTGTTTATTTTTCCAATAGTCAATTATTGTGTATGTTGTATTTTATATTATGATACAAACAAAGAATACGGTTTTACATTGATGTTATCAGACTAAATCCTTGGAGATGAATGTGAATCATGTGTAAAAATGAACAAGTGATCATGATATTAGTATAAATTATTATTATAGGTACGTTTCTACATGCACAATGTACAGTTGTTAGAAAACTCCTCTCCCTTTATATAATTTTAGGAGCTCGGTTCTCTGTTCTCCGTTCTCGTCCGGTCAAATTCATGTAATAGGAAAGCAGGTCTATGCGCCTTGATTGCATTTTATAACCTCTGTTTAAGATTAGGATTCGAAAATTCAAGGATTCAAGGATTCGAGTGGGATTCAAGTGGAATAGGCAGGATAGATACATACAGATAATGAATGAATAATTTAAAAGTTGAAAAGTAATATCGTCATTTATTCACCTCGCCTCACGTCAAATCTCCTCACTCCTCAAGAAAGGGAAACAAAAACTGCATCTGCGTGTACTTACATACTTCAAAATTCAACTCAACTCGTTCAAGTGCAGCCAGTGCAGTGTAGTGCATCTCATAACATAAAATCACTTACATTTTACATTGTATATCAACTTCATACCGTAATGATAAGGTAGACAGTAGACAGTATACTAGAATTACTAGATACTAGACACTAGATACAGCTAGAAATAATTACATACAGAATCATTCCCCGTTGAACTTATAATATATAGAATCTAACACAGAAGACAGAACATAAAAGTAAGTTCCAACTTTGGATTTTTCCACTACACTTACAGCGTACAATTTTCATATGCTTTGTAGTTTGTACGTGGAACAAAATTGTATATAATATTATATATCAGTATATTTATTACATCTTGTGAATGCAACTTGGAATTCAGATAGAAACAAAATGTTCTCTGAAATGCAATGCATGCATATTGTGTATACTTTATAATACATATCATGAGTTGCTAAAGGTAAATTATGTAATACTAGATACTAGTCAAAGAACCAACCAACAAGCAACTTGTTCTCTTTCAGTTCCGACCTGAAGGTCTGTGTTACTTGAAACTATCATAGATTACAGAGTCAATTTTTTGTTCCCAAAGTTGTTTCTGTGAAAGGAGAGAGGGATGCATGTTGTATGTACACTGTACATTGTACATTGTATTTGGTACATATACACGCATGAAATATAGCAATGGCAGCGGAGAAGGAAGGTCCAGCATGTGTGCATCTCCGTATAGAAATTTAGATAGAGATTAGTAGGGAGAGATTCGATGTAAATCTCCTCAGGCCAAAAAGTCAAGCCGAGTCAAGTTCAAGTCAAACCCAGAACCCAGTTTCAGTTCCAGTTCCAGTCTATTTGAAATTTCTAAGGTTCTACATTCTACATTCTCCATTCCACAACCTAAGATGAAGAAAGATTCATTTTACTTTTTTTCATATCAGCGTCTCCTCTTCCTCTCTTCTTATGAATCCAAAGGAGTTTTTGTCTATATATGCATGTACATAATACTGCACACTGTATACTGTATACTTTGAACCCAAATATCTCAACTCGTGTATGTAAACGATAAACGAGTTTGTAATGAATGTAATGAGATCTAAAAACAAGCTTCTCCAATAGAAATTCATTATTTCCAGTGACTAGTGGCTTCACAGAGGCACAACTAAAGATTTAGCCATTCCTTCCTCCAAAAAGTACTACAATTCACAAAATCTACAATTGAAAATAAATAGAAGAAAAATGTACTAAATCCACCTCAGATTTTATCAAAATTAAACTGCTCACACTCGTATTTAAAATTTTAGTACGGGTTTTCCTGCAGATGACAATTAAAGAGGAAAATCAGTGCACTTATTTTGGATTTGTAATTTTTTCCAAGGTGGCCTGTAAACTGTACAATTAAATTATTTTTATCAAGTGTTTATATTCTACTTACTCCTTTAGTTAACGTCTCTAATTCACCTTTATCACTTTTAATGTAATGATTTGATCATCACTGAATTAACGAAGTGGACCAGTGGTATTTTGTAATTTAGATTCAATCATTTTAGAACTAAAATAATACCTAATAGTTACGTTAATTCTTGACTATTTTAGATTTAAGATAATGTATAAGGGCTTTTGATTTGCTCTTTAAGTATAATAATATAAAGAACCCGAATATTAAAGAAATGAGAAGGTGAAAAGTAGGAGCATTTTCTAATTTATAAAGGATATTAATGTATTTAACTAGAGAGTTTTACTCAAACTCAGAGTGAATACAAAATACGCCGTGCTTGATAATTATGCTCATAATGTGTGTATTAAAAGAATAGAAATGAGATGAATAAATAATAAACAATGAAAAGAGAAACAAAAAAGCAAGAGGAAAAACAGAGTGAAACTAAAATGTTGCTTCAGTTTCATCACAAAGAGTTTCGTCATAGTACTTGATCTGATTATGAAAATTTTTTGAACGTGCTCCGGCTTCTAAATGAGCTTTGTAAATGTTTCTAACTGCTGAAATAAATCAGGCATACGCTTTTTTACCTGAACAGTGTACGTGAACTAGGAGATGCTTTAAAATCGAAAAAATGTATCCAACCATCGATTTACATATGCATATAAGTATAGAGTGTGTACAAAATGTACAATGAAATCAAAGTTACTTCTCAAGTTGTTGTAATCTTTTATATATTCTGTAGTACTTATTCCATGAATATGCACATGAGTAATGTAATGAAATAGTATACAGCATGATACAATACATGTAAGTTTCAACATTTCGTTTAGACGTGTCTTTGTTTTCCCATTTAAATAGCTGATGTTACACACAGGGTTCCTCTAATGACATTTTCTTTGAAGAGGGAAAGGCTCAAGACTCATTATAAAAATCCAGTTTATCGTACCTGCTCTGAATGACTGTATCAATTTTAAACTGGAACTGGAACTGGAACAAAACGACGCTCCACTCTCATGAGTGAACAATATACAATATACATAAAATGTTCCAAGCTTCCAGTGTCTTAATTAATAACAAAGTGTACAAAAGAAAACGGGTCAAGTAAAAAGTCGAGTATCATATTTCCACTCTTTTAGAAAATAATTCAGGAATTACTTTTAAAAGTGATGCACGAGCGTGAGAAATCTAAAGCCAATACAAAATTCACTGAAGTAATGCATTTTCATTCAATTTTTTCATTCTTCATTCTTCTTCCTGAATGTAAAATTTGAGCCTGCATAATACATAATAAATAATGAGTTACCGTCATTGCGCGAACAATTACCCACCACACAACAGTTGCCCAGCCTCGAATAGTTACCCAGTGCTGTGTGAAAGTACGGAAATAATTGCCCAGTGCAAATGCATGCTATTGCAATAGGTGGCAGCTAGCATCGTTTACTTGCCCAGCCTCAATTAGTTACCCAGTACTCACGAAAGTATTTCAATAATTGCCCAGGGTAATTGTTCGCGCAATGACGGTATACACATTCCGTGTGCTCTCTTTATGATTTTAAATTTCATAAATTCCTTACGTATTAAAGTTGAAATTCAACACAAGTCACGTGAGTTTAATTCCTTAATATGACATCACAGTCTCTATGTATTTGCGTATTACTTTGAATAGCATCAAAGTTGTAGGCATAATATGACAAAAGGCAAAGCCAACGTCAGAGCCGGAGTCAAAATCCACAAGGCAAGATGTAGAGTATACTGATATGAGGAAAGCTCTGCAAAATGTTCTAATATCCAACTACAATCTACGTAGTCTACATACAAGGCTAAGCTCGAAACTAGAAACTCGGAAGTAGATAGACCAGACCCAGAAGTTGCAGGACGTACACTGTAGATTCTAGACTGTAGACTGTAGACGGTGGAAGTTGGAGTACAAGAGGCAGCAGCACGTTGCGTTGGAAGTTTGAATATATTAAAGTGTTTGAGATTGTGGGAGCATACTAAATACAAAATACGCCGAGTCGGGCACTGATTTTAATTCCTCCCTTGTGATTTAGTATGGCAATCTTCTCCTCCAGTTTCCACTCACAATGGCCATTCTTTACCGAACCAAGAACATTCTCTCTAATTAAAAGCGCTCCTTGAATGTCCCCTAAATTATTTCTTAATTAAACTTCACGAAATATTTATTTCATTGTATTTGCATGTTCTTCTTCTTCTTTGCATCCGCTCCCTTTAGTTTAGCTTAGTTTTTAGTCTCCAGCCTTCGTCTTTGCCTTTACATCTGTGTGTTATTTTACATGTATGTATGCATACAAATTAGTGAATATTCATCTCATTCCTTTTTCACATCGCCATATGTACCCAACTCAGTTGAAAGCAAGAATTCACAATTCTCTTTAGACGTTAGACCTTTTCAACAGCACTCCGCACTCCAAGTCTAAATTCACATCCTTATTTTCTTTCTTTCTCCCCGTATGATTTGATTACACGTCAGATCTTTGCATTTTCTAGGCTCTAGATTCTAGATTCTAGACAAACTCAAAACCCAAAGTTAGTCGAATAGTCTCGAGAAGTTTCGACATTTCCAGCTGGCTGGACGAAATTTCCTGCACATTTTCCTCTGAAAGCTGTCTAAACTTACAGTATGTGGATGTGGATACATGCACAATGTACAATTGCTGAATAAAACAATTCCAAGAAAATGAGAAGAAATCCTCAAGCACATCTCACACAATATCTTGGTCCAGAGAACAATCTCAGAAAACCATTAGTTTCAACTCCCTTTTTGACTTATTCTGGAACATTGTATAATGTATAATCTCCACCACAATTTAAATCCTTCATGCTAAATTAAAATTGAAAAGCAAGAGAATTTCCTGCACAATCCTAAGACTTAAGGTAGTTGGTGAAAATATCTGTAATTCAAGTATTTACCAGCACAAAAATTAAATAAAAATTTGAGGCCCATGGATTCAAATTTTTGAAAATTGATACTTGAACCAGTTTTCTTACTGTTTGCAAAAAGTGTAAACTATTCTAGATTCTGTATCTGAATTAAGAATTAATTTACATGATTTAAGAAGGTTTTAGTCTCATTTTATTATGTATTATGTATACTGTATTTTCTATGCTTTTGGCAGTCAGTTTTTCGTAGGACATTTCTGACTTGAATTCATCACCTTGTAAGTGACTTGTGTACATTGTACAATGCACATGAAACTCGCGCATGTGAGTAAGAAGAAATCCAACTTTTGCGTCGTCATAATAATGTTAGATAATGAATAATTTAATGATGTGAGGTATATGGGGAAACTTTTGACATGTGTTGTTTCATGTTGTACTTGTACTTGTACTTCATTATTTATCCATTCCCTCATTCATTCATTTTGAGGAGGAACTGCCCTCAGTGCAATGGCAAATTATGACTGAGCAAAGGTAAGCTTAAGAAGACTTGAGAGTCAACAGTCGAGTGTAGGCGGTAAAGTAGAATATGCCGTTTGGCATTCATATACAAAATCTATGCTCCCTGTACCCACAGCAAAGTTCTAGTCTCCATTCCATTAGTAATTTTCCATTAAGTCTACTCACATCATTTTCAGAGCAACCAGCAAAAGATAAAACAAAACAAAACAAGAGCACGCCCTTTCTAATTCCACCTTTTCCAAATGTTCATGTAAAATTTCACTTTCTTCGTGTCAAACTAAAAACTAAAATGTATTTATTGAATACACAACTTGACAATTTCTTCTTTCTTCTTGTTTTTCTAGATTCTAAATTCTAAATTCAAGTCAAATCATAAGCTCACAATAAAATTGCATTCTTAATACTCAATACTCATCGACTCAAGCATTTAAATCATTGTTAAACTACTGTACGAAGTTTGGACGTTTTAAATTTTTACTAGCAATGATCCACACAGATTATAGATTTAATTAGTAAAATCAATGCTATACAACTGATTTCTAAAATGAAACAAATTCGATGACGGATGGTCCTTTATTTTATTCTAAGAAAACTTATAGTAGACAGAGAAAAAACACATGAAAGACATTGATTGATCTTCACGTTTGAATTCAGAAATCCAGACGCGCACATAAAAGACCAAAGGAAAAACTCAAATGGCGCCGTTTCTTCTTCGTGTTGTTGTTGTTGAGGTGAGTATTCATTATTTCAATTTCTGTAGAAAGAGTTGGAAAGAGGATGGACAACGGAGGATGGACGAAGAAGAGACAGGTGCTTGAAGCTTTGAAGCTTGAATGGACGGGCAAGGATGATGTGATGCAACACAAAAAAACAAGATGCAGTATATATGATTAGAAACTGGACTCCATAACTCTTTCTGTCTCTAGAACCGAAACCCAAAATCTCGACAGACTGAAACTTTGTTTATGCTATGAAACTGGCATAAAACTACTTTTCCTTCTTTTTTCTTGTAGTTTCTATCCCATATGAATGTGACTTTGTAGGTAAGAGCTTGCTTACAATGTACAAGTTGATACAAAACATATTACTGAGTCTTCATTTTCTTTGCCTTATTTAAAAACATTAGTCGATTCTTGATTCCTTGATTCTTGACAATCCTTAAATTCCTTATGCAAATCAACCCACTTTTGTCCTAAAGTAAACAACATGAAAATCGACAGACTACCACATACTGAAAATAATTTATCGTACAATGCGCATTAATTATCAGAAATCCTATAGAAACAACACTGAATTTTACTTACATATCCGCACCATGACGGTGTTGAAATTTATCTATTGTCTTTTGTGTACCCTGTCGTTTTTTGTGTATAAACAAGTTTGATGTGATTTTGATGAAAGTTTTGCAATTAGTCCTTTCGTCTGTTCAATTTATTCAATATTCCAGTTTGGAATTTGATGAAGCATACATACTACATACATACAAAGTACAAGCAAAGAAATGTGTATTTAGTATTCCTTTTGCTTCGTTTTCCCGTTCCTACCTGTTTTTGTGCAAAGTCCTCAAATCTAATTCAATTTCCATTTGATCAATGTCAGGTAAAATTATCAATAAATTTCTGCTACAATAATTTATGCTCCATAGGGAAATGAAATTAGCAGTAGGTGCAGGCCAATCCTTGGACTACAATTGGATAGTTGATAGTAATATTACGGTAATATTACACAGACTTCATAAATGTGCAACAACATAAATTTTGGAATTTTTGATGCAGATAAATACAAATATGCATAACCTTCATTTGAATTTCATTTCAAAATGGTAGGCAGAGTTGAAATTTTAAATGTACACAGAACTGGGCATGTGGATAAAAACATCAGGTATCTACGTTGTAGAATCTCCATTCCGTAGTGTGTTTTGTTTTGTTTTGAGTTCCATTTATAAAATTATAGGTTCTGTTCGATGCTACGCCCACAGACAAAATATAAACCCATTATTACTTTTTATAGTCTTTTGGTAACATGAAGCATGAAACAACATCAACCATCATGAACGCCGTCTCGTCGCGTCTCATCCACAAACTCTCTGTAACTATTCTGTTTTGTAATGGTTTTTTAGGCGTTTCATTTTTCATTTTTTGAAAACTTTTCATTTTCATTTGTATTTGATCCAAAGGACATTCAGAAAAATTGAATGTACCATTTTAAAACTTTTTCATTCATCTATCTGTTCTTTCTAAAGTTTTCAATTTTCAAGCCACAAATGAAAATCCTTTAGTTCGTATAGTTCATAGTTTATAAAATAACTAATTGCGGTAATAAAATCTCATTACACAAAGAAATTCTTTGCGATAATTCGGCTCGCTTAGGATAGTGCTTAATATTTCCTTAAAATTATTCTCATATTTCAATTTCTTTTGAATTTTTCCCTACATTTTTTTACCATCTTAATTCTTAATTCAAGGAATACAATGCCAATGTATGCGTAGTACTAAAGTATACTTTCCGTGAATGTGTGTGTGTGTGTGTGTATACCTAGAATAAGCAGAATGTATGACGTATGATGAATTGTGTCTCACTAGGTAGACGTATGCACATATACTTGTAACTTGTAGACAGACAAGCAGGAGAGACAAATACGGCAGAGAGAAACACATGAAACAATGTAATTACGAAGCCTTCATTATCGCAACAAAACAGACAGACAAGACGGTGAACGTGCTGATTGCAATTTATTTTTATGACATTTTTTCCTACCTTCTGCCTACTACCTACTCCCTGCTCTTTTACCTTCCCAGTCCGTCCATGTACTCACATAACATACATGTTTCATGTACAATGCACATGCCCAATGCTCAAATTTTGGTGCTCAACATATGATTTTATACACATGTATAACATAATTGTGTTCTTTGTACTTTGTACAGATAATGTAATTCTGTGTAATTTGTTTACCCTTTCCCTTCATCCCTACTGTAAATTGTTTGTTGTGTGTATAAAATATTAGAGCCACGTTATATATCTGTATATCGTTCGATTCCGTTCCCATTTTCTGTTGTACATAAAATATGGTATCTGTACTAAATAAATAGGTGAATGGTAAAAAATGTATGAACAATACGTAATACTGCGGAAAACTGTGGCAGCTCATGAGACATTAGACATGAAACAAAACCTTGCTATTGCTGCATTGTTATATAGTCGATAGTTGAGGCTGTAGAAATAATTTAGCCTCTAAACTCTACAGTCTACACTCTACAAAATATAAAGGTTAAAAAATGTTGTACAAAATATCCATCCATTTACTGTATTTACCTGAGGCAACATTTTCATTCTTTTTCCAAGTTTGTATGTTGTATGTGCTATATATATTACATAAATTACTTACATATTGGTTGCATGAGCATTACTAGCATCACTTATTTTTTGACAGAGAATGGAGAGCAAAAAGGTACACAGTGAACGACAGAGAGAGAGAGAGACAATGACAGTCTGGTCAGGAAATTAAAGCTGTTATTAGTTGTTATGTTACTTCTTTGCCTACATCATTTCCAACTTTCAAAATTATTGTATACTAAATACAAAATAGAAACGTAGAATACACCATCAATTGCTCAACATTTTTCTATTTACAGTCTCTGGCCATCCATTCAATTCCAATATCTGTAATTCACTTGATAATAATAATCATAGTGTAAGCTTAATAATAATAAATAATAAAGGCTAAATCTCCCGGGCAAAATTATGCAAGTTTTCATATCATTTTGAATATGTAATGTGTAAACCTAAAACGCAAGAATAAATTGTATAAGCTACAAATATTTAAAATGCATCCAGTTTTAGTATACTATGTGCGGGTAAAAAATAGCATTTAAAATATGAAACATGAAATACGACCTGTACATTATTAAAACGTGTGACGATAGGTGATTTTATCTTGTTTTGTCATCTCCCATAAAAATTCTTTACAAAGCCGACTGTCATATCTAATATCTAATCTATTTACAATCTACAAAAGTAGTGCGAATTTATCGCACCCCGTCAACTGTCAAAAAGTGTCAATTGTCAAGTCCATCTCAAATCTAGTGTTTTTAAAACTATAGAAAACTATTTCAGTCCCATTTTCCTCTATAGTCTGTACATATTTGAAATTTGTATTTATGAATTTCTTATTTATGGTGATGTGTGTTTATGTGTGGGGTTTTTGTAGACACGCACGGCGGATTTTGGTTAAACACGATTATGAATTAAACTTATATAAACTTTTTACGTGTTTGTGTTTTGTACATTGTACATGAGTATGGATGGTGCCTTCAGGTAGTCGTGTAATGACAGTACTAATAATCATAATGCGTAATTCGATCATACACAAACACAGATTTATCGTGAAGATAACAACCAAGTTCATTATCATCAATGTCATAAAAGGGAAAAGGCCAAGAGGATGATGATGATTCCATAAAGATTTTGCACTTGATAAGCTCATAAATACCTTGTTGATTATTTAGGATTATTACATTTGATATCTTATTGATTGCCCAAAGGCACATGGATACAAAATACATAATAATAATAATGGATAGTGGATAGGCCAAAGTGTGTTGTGTGTTTTGTGCAGTATAAATTTTAAATGTGTGGATGTGGTCTGTCGGTTCTCTGCATAGGTTCATGTAATAATCATAATCAACTTGATTTTCTATTATGATTACACATGCATGTTTCATGTTTGATTTTTTATGATGAAGATTTGTACACTTTATATTTTGTACTTTGTACATTCATATCCTTTGATTCTTTGATTCTTGATTTTTCATTCATGATTGCTGACTCGTGGGTCCGCCTCCTCGTGTGTTTTCCTCGTCAATCAAATACTTTATTACATGATGATCATGCTCATGCTGATCATGCTGATGATAATCAACTCGAGATTTCAATTAGGTTGATGTGGTTTCCTTCGGTTCCTTTGTCTTGTGTCTTGTACCTTTGTGTGGTGAAATAAGTATTAATAAATGGGGTAGATGAAGTAGATTAGAGATGACAGATGGCAGCTACAAGGAAATAAAATTGTTTGAGTGACAGCAACTATGAATGAAATTGAATACAATACAATACACTGCAAACGAAAACCAAGCCAAACTCAAACAGAAAATAATAAGACCGTAAATAAACCATCAAGTTTTTTGTTATCATTTTATCTCTTTAGAAAAGGCCAGTTTATCTACATGTACAATATACAGGCTGTGAGCTGTGAATGTGAATGCATCCAAAGGTTACTTTTTTTCCCTCTCCTCATCTTTTTATTATGTTGTAACATGAGTTTTACGACTAGTTAAAAACACACCCCCAAACAAAATATTCTGTAATAAAATCATGTTTTGACATCTCTCCTCAACATAAACTGACAAACTTGGTGTTTTTATGGAAGTGGAATATGGAATGTGGAACATGGAAATACGTGCAAGAGATGAAATCAAATAAAATGAAGCACACCAAAGGACGTAAAAAACGGAAAAACATACGGAATAAACAAATAAACATCTTGTTAGGCCAATCTTTTCATCATTGGATTTGGATTTATTCTGATTCCAAGTTTCGTAATCATTTACCATTTACACATCATAAAAATCATATGATAATTTTTACATCATTTATTCCCATTTTATTGCTCTTACCTATGTTTCGACATACGCTGATTGTAAAAAGATGTAGAGGGTTCTAAAATAAAAAATAGACAACCAAAAGTTAACATTAACATTGCACTTATTTCTTTTATCATATTTCCACTGTTGTGAGTAAAAATGCACATAATGATTGTGGTTATCCATATTCCTATCAATATTAGTATCAAATATCCTCGTGATTTCACTATCTGTAAAAATGTAGACGAGCTAGAAATACTAAAGGGCAAAAAAACGGAAACGGATTTGTTGATATAATCAAGATATGTAAACCGCCATATATTATAATATATTTTTTCATTTTTTGTACTGGAGTTGACATGTTGTAAAAAATGTAAACATTTTGTTTATGGCAAGGGGAAATTCAGGACCATGTATGGAGTATGGAGTATGGAATATGTAACCTCCGACCGAACTGAGTTTTTGAGAGCAGCATCATGATCAAATATTAAAATAGGCAAGAAAACTGAACACTGAACACTGAACACGGATATGCAAGAAATATGAAATATGAAGAGTGGGGAAGTTCACGTAACTGTATTCTATATTCTATATTTACATTTGAAAACGTACAAGTTTTTGTAGATATTCTGTTAGCCCTGTTTGCTCTGGAGGGGAAGTAAAAGATACCCTGTATGTAGATACTATGAATAGAAGATAGACTCCAAAGAGTAGAGAGAGTAGTCATTGTACATTGTACATGATACTCACACATGAAAACGCACAGAGTAAAGCTCAGAGAAAAGCCGAGGATACACACAAATATGGTTTTATTATGGAGATAGACTTGTGCGATAAGAAAAAGTGCAGGAAATTATGTCGAAAAGATGAAATATAGTTAAAGCCTGGATGAGATAGGGTTAGACTGTACTTTCAGTGTACTCTGCAGTGTACCTCTCCAGTGTACAGTCTGGAGTGTAGAAATTGTAGAGTCTTATCAAAGACACAAATATAAAGTAGCATCCTGCCTTGCCAGCCCATCTCATAAATACAGTTCCCAATGTGATACGTCTCAAACTGGTTACTGGTTACAGAGAGGAGGAAACTACCAAACTACCTTCTACATCTTCAATATGACGTCTCACAGTTCCTTCTCCGTACCCTTCATGTACATTGCACATGGATACAACAGATCGAATCAAGAATCGAGCATCGAGAATCGAGCGACGAGAAGAAGCACAACTATATAGATACATTATATTATTATCATACATGCATTACATATTACATACTACACTATAAAACATACAATGTAGAGTGTACATGATGTCAAACAGTGAAAGACATAATATCTCTCTAGCCTTTTTTCAAAATACATGTAGATGGAATGTACATAAGACTCAACATTCAACATCTTTTGAAAATGTCTACAATATACAATATCCACCGTCTTCATTTTTCTTCATGTAGAAAGCTATTAATGATTTTCATCAAAATATCTGGCTGATAAATATTTTTGTATTGTTAACCATTCCGAAATCACATAGGAAACACCAATACGGATATAAAGTTTTCTCTAAAATGTTTTGATTGCTATTATGATAAAATATTTTACATTTTATATGCTGTAAGAAACATCAAGAAACTAGAATTTAGAATCAAAAATGACTTTTACTGTGTACTCTATAAGAACCGACTGTACTGTATACATTGTACATAATACATAAAACATACACTGTGAATCCATATAAAGATGAAACGATAGAAAAAAATACATTTTTGTCCAGGAAAATTTGATATTTTCGATTACAGTCGACAGAAATGCAACCACGGCGTTCATATAGAGCTTTTTATGAAGGGACATTTCAACTAAATGCATCGGAATTTGGTGCTGTGCCGAATCATTTTTCGATTAGTTTCAGCCTATTGAGTCCATCAAGTTAGTCAACCGCGAGACACTATTTATTATTTATCCTTCTCCCACATCCAGACTTTTTTTGTAGATTTTTTAGATCGATTTTTCTTTTCTCCATTTTGTTCACTTTTCAAAATTTGAAATTTTGTCTTTATTTCCCAAGCTTAAATTAAAATTCAAATGTACAACTCTTAAGGAATATTTGTTTAAAGTTAACAGCTCATTAAAATAAGGGGAAAACTATACTTTTACATTGAGTTTATTGTATTTGATATCTTTTGTTTTTTTATCATTCCAGAATCAAAAATCTTTCATGTTGTAAATATATGGAATCGAGAGATCGCGGAGTATCGTAATGTCGAAATATTTGAAATAAAAAGGATAAAAACTATTCCAGTCTTTTTCTTTGCTTCTATCTTGTGAAACATGAACGGAAATGAAATGAAAAGGGAAGATAGCACAACGTCTTTTTCGTAATATAAAGAGTACATTATTACGTAATATATTTGACGTGTAGCTAGCTATACTTCATATTCTTATCCTTCATATTCACTTGGTACATTTCTTGTTTTTTTCCAACATTCTCCAAAGATTTTCTTTCCAAGAGGACGAGGAAGACGAATAAGTGCAGAGTTGCTCGCTCACTTTTCCTCAACTCTCATGGAATCGGGAAGTATTAAAAGAGCCAAAATAAATACGGTCATAAGCACGTTCGTATAAGCCGTTTCCCTTGTAAAAAACTGGAGATAAGGAATAAGGAAGGTTCTCGGTTTCTCCGTCTTTTCTTCTCCTCTATTCTTACTCTACATTCTTTATTTTCTACAGCCTACACCAGAGTTTGGTGTCTAGTGTAGTCCAACTCCAAGTCGGAGTTGTTCGTCTAGCCGTAATAAAAACAGTCAGAAAAGTAAATTTAAGCCCGGATAAAAACCCGGATAAATCTTTTGGCTGAGCCTGCAACCGTTAGTGAGCGCTTGGAAGATTCTTTTCCCTCTTCCTTCTTCTTCTTGTTTTTCTTCTCTTCTTTTTCCTCATTCCTTTCCACATATATCCTCAGTTTCTGCAGTTCCAGCATCGTACATATTTTTTTGGAAGGAACTCACTTTCTTGCAGAAAAGAAAATCCAATTTCCAATTTCTTTTGCAGTTATTTATGTGAAAGAACTAACTCTCTCTTCTCCCTCTCTGTTTTCTCTCTCCCGCTCCGCTTTTTGTTACCTATGTAACAAAAAGGAGTTGAGCTGAACTGAACAGAACAGAACAGAACAGCGTATAAGGGTTAGTTGTTGGATATAAGAAGAAGGAGAAACGAGGAACGAGATAGACCATAGACAGAGACTATAGTCGATAGTAGACGCTTGAAATAATAGACCTAAGCCAATTCCCCAAACTAACGCTGGCTCCTCAATCCTCAAGCTTCACTTCACTCCACCAGAATTTGTTTCAGGTTGATCTTCTCCATTATATTTTCTCTCTCCTCTTTCTTCTCTCTCTATTTGCGTGGGTTGATCTAGTCGGTGCGGTGTGGCGGTGGAAAAGAAGGAAAGAAAGAAAGAGTATTGGAATTGAAACTACCTCAGTCTCTGTGTGTACTTTGTATGTATACACAATATTATACAGACTATTTTGGATCCCACTTCCATCCAAAATCCCAAATCCAAACTCCAAACACAAAGGTTTCTACATTCTACATTCAGCATTCACCACAAAAACAGAGAAGAAAATAAGAATGTGAAATGCATTTTTGCTGCCTCAGCTGGACCACAGAATTATTTCCCTCCCGGGTTTTCTCATGTATGTTTTCATAGACTCTAGACTCTAGACGTGAACTCCTTTTTCCCCATTCCCCTCACTATCATTCTGATATTAAGTCGCACACTCTTTTCCTTCATTGTGCAACTATGTAAACAATATCGTGTGTGATGTCTATCTATCTGTTCTATATTATGTAGAATCTTCATTGTAGATACATGTGTAAAAAGGTATGGATTTGGATTGGGATTTGAGGGTGGAAAAACGGAAAACGGTGAGTGATGCAATCCAGTGAGGAAAAGGAAAACGGGGAAAAGAGAGAGAACCGTCCTTGTTGATTCCTTTCGATTTGCCTCCATCCATTCTTGTTAGATTCAGATTCTCATCCAATCTCATTCAACCATTTTGGCGTTGATTACAATCCATTCGTTACTTGGCCAAACTCTCCTCCGATTTTCACAATGTTCCTTCTTTCTCTTTTCACTCTTCTTCTCCAAGTCTCTTATTCTCCTTGTTTCACTACCGACACTTTTCTCACTCCTGGTGACGGCGTCTGAAATTGGAAAAAAGAAATGCTGACGGTTAAATATTGGTTTTCACATCTATAAAGAACTTTTCCAAGTAACAGAAACGTAAGAGAATAGAAACTAGAAGTAACACTGGAACTAGAATGAATAAAGAGAGAGGTAAAATGTAAAATGTCAACTGGGTCTAACATGAGAGAGTGAAAGGATGTTCTGGTGCAAATGTTCTATGTGCGTACTTTGTACTTTTATTTGCGTAGTTGGAGCAGGAAAATCGGAGAAATTGAGAATCTTAAGCAAGCAAAAAAGTGTGATAAACTAACATTAAGTAAGTAAGTGAGGAGCAAGCGAAGCACTTTTTAAATTGGTAGAAATAAATTAAAAGTTTTCCATCTACAACCAAGAATGCCGAATTCCGAATTTGGAATTGCGAGAGTTGATGTCATCTTCATTTCCTTCATTTTCAAAACTATTCCAGCATGCGATTAATTTTCTTTTTATATTTTAAATCCTTTCAAAAGGAAAACGAAAACTAAACTTGGACAGTT
This sequence comes from Sminthurinus signatus, assembly GCA_019776565.1. Lineage (NCBI taxonomy): Eukaryota > Metazoa > Arthropoda > Collembola > Symphypleona > Katiannidae > Sminthurinus > Sminthurinus signatus. Next base: position 16,491 of record JABASP010000152.1, read on the forward strand.
TCAAATTTAAGGAAATTCTATACTTTTTCTTTGATTTTAAAAAGGAACTAGAACAAAACTTTACAGATGAACTTAACATTTTACAATTTACGCAAGCATCAATGTAAAAATAAACAGCATACAATTATACATGATATTGCATAGTTTAAATATGCTAAATGAAGAGTAGTCATTAATCATCATGTTAAAAAACTGTCGGTTGAGTACACAGTGATACTAGTGTGTTTTTGACATTTGAGTCTTCATTGAACCGTGGAATTGAGAGTTGATAGAGAGTTTCCTCATCACGAGTACAGAATATTTTTTAACTTTGATTCATACTCACATTCACATTTTTAATACATACAATTGTGCATAATTTAAATATGAAAAGGGACGTAAAAAGGAAGAAACTGGTGATTGGTGATATTCAGTCACTTGTATTAATTTCCATGTCCTGAATATCTACATGATGTCTACATGTGTAAATAGTTAATACTTAATACTAAATAGCAAATAGGTTTCGTATATGGAAAATCGTGTATGTCGGCGGCTCATTTTCTCTGCTGTTCTTCTAATGTTTCTCTCTTGTAGTCGTGTAAATAAGAACCACTTCCCCTGATTAGAGAATTATATGCTCTTAATTGAGACTAATGTCTCTTGACCGCTTGTCTCACCCTCGCCTAGGTCGGCTCATTTCCTCAGATTTTGTTTCAAAGTGGTCATTTACACTGAGTCTCAGTCTCTCTAATCATGTGCACATGCATTTGTATTTGTATTTGTAGCCTAAAAGCTTGTAGATTGTAAATAGACATTACATACATATGCACTAAATGAACATTGAACATCCCTTAATTTTGTGTGATACTATTCATGTTATTTAGTTGGATATATTTGGATTTGGATTTTCCCTCCCCAAACTAAGCAAACACCAAACATCAAACATCAAACAGACAAACACCCCGAACCCAAGCTCAAACTCAACCAATCCAATATGCATTATAATCTACAATGAAAAAATAAACTGAGACGACCCTTTTGTGTACAACTGTATCTAGTTATATAACGGCATCTAACATATTCCACAAACACAATCGGAGCCGGAGTTGGTTTTACTATAGTTTTAGTATAGTGTCACCCAGTATTAGATATGAGAAGTGCAAGTGCAACTGTATTAAGGGAGCAGTGACAAGTAAATGGGCTGGATGAAAGCCAAAAGATACCCGCGCTCATTCTTATGGACTGTGGACAAATTTATGACCAAAGGGAAATTCCCCTCCACAGACAATATAAGATGTACAATGTACAATGTGTGTGCAATAGATCTGTATTTTCTTTGACGGAGGATGTATGTGTGTGGGGACTGGGTACAGAACCCCTTGAATAGACAGAACTCCAAGAAATATCTAATAGACGTCCAAATCATCCTATTTTCCTTTTCCCATACTTACAGTGTATTTTACATCACATCACACAGCAGTAATTACCGTGTACGACAAACGTCGGCTACTAACTACAATCTATATAATACTGTCTTAAATCCTCATTTAATATGGATCTTGGGGATTTCACATACCCATATTTGTTATTCACACTGAATCACCACTATTGAAAAGGTAAAGCAACAAAACAAAATATAGCATAGCACAGTGAAAATAGTAATAGTAATTTCAAAAAATCTTTCTTAAAAAAACTTTAAAAAAAGAAAGAAATGGAAAGAAAACATTAGAAAGAAAGAAGGTTATTGATATTGATATGAGTCTGAATATGAATACAAATATAATAATTATTTTTATCACTATATTGAGTCTCGAGTATTCTAGTGTGGCTCCTCATTCCTGTAATATATTACATGGATGTATCTATGACTATAGTCCGTATCCTTATTCATGGTCAACTGCTTTCAGAAATGGTGGAAAGAAAAGAAAGGGAGGAGAGGGAGAAGGAGGGGAAAGGGAAGGTTGCGGAAATGCACAGCTAACATCCAACTGTGTGCTGTACGCTGTACATTGTGCATTGTACATTGTACGTGTGTGCAATGAATTTCATTCGTTCCTTCCTCCTTTCTTTCTCTTTCCTCTCTTTGCATTAACTTCCCCCATTCCGTCAACTAATGTACTTTCCACTTACTGTTTCGTTCAAAACGAGTGTTTTCCTAAATCTAAAAGTGGGAAGAAAAGAGAAATACAGAGAACACAAGCAGAGGCAAAGGAATACCAAATACCAGCAAATACCAAATAGCAAATGCCAAACACGAAAGAAAAGGAGAAAGAGCCTGCGAGAGAGACAGAGAGAGTGGAAGAAGAAGTAGACGAAGAAGAAATTAATGGAAGAAAGCAATATCTACTTTTCGTATTGTTGTATAATGGGCGTTCTAGTGAATGGAGTTATATTGTAGTCGGAAGACGGGAGTTGGAACTGAAACGAAAACTCAAACTGAAAATACAGTCAAGTAAAGTAAAGCTGCTGCTACTACTACTAGTAGTGAATAACAGACCAACTCAAGCCATACAAAGACACACACACACACACACATCTACAAAGTAAACTATGTTATAGGTTTCATTCTAATGGACTTTTCCTTAAGTGTAGTGTCTGTAAAAGGAAAAGACGAAGAAGGCAAAGAAGAAGCGGATTTCTATTCCGTCTTTCTTCCTCTGCTCTCCTCTCTTCTCTTTTGAAGTGAAAGGGACCAATGGATGAAACTAACAGAGCGTATTGCCTCTCTTTCTTCTTTACTTTTGTATTTTCTGCTTTCTCCACAAACTCTCTCTCTCTCTCTCTTCAGAATGCTTCGCGTGCCTTTTGCGATCTTTTGCCTTCTATCTGGAACTGGAAAATGGCTGTGGAAAATTTCCTCTTTCCCTTTTCCCTACAGTCATATAGAGAAATGTACCATGTATACTTCTGTAGTCTGTAGTAAGAGAACGTGTGTGTAAAATGTACATAAGTGATCACATGCACAATACACAGAACTAATATCAAGTATCATACCAAACTGAGAACCGAGATGATGAAACAGAAGCATAGATACGCATACAATGGCTCTCATGCAGTAGTATCTGAACATGCAAGTATAAAGTATAAATGTAGTGATACATCTCTGTCTTATGTATAATGTACTTTTTCTTTTTTTTTCGGAAACTCCAAACTCCAAACAGGAAAAGCTATACACAGTCCAACTCTGACTCAGTTTCAGTTTCGGATACTTCGGTATCTAAGAGGAAAGAAACCAGGGAAATATACAGACAACATCACTGGAATAAATAATATATAGTGGTGCCGGAGTTCTATCACGCTCCATTAGACTTCTATTCTCAGTTCTCGGTGCTATGGTAATACAAAATACAACAGTGTCTTACTCTGTGCAGAAGTATTATATATATACTGTACGTATTTTTTTAAAGCCTATTGAATTGAGCTGGATGCTGGATACACCCAATGCATTGAGCATTATGTATGTAGGAAAATAAGTACTTTTGTGTACTTATGTAATGTAATACTCACACGCTCCGAGCCATTGTTTGTACCACAAATATCTATACACTCGCCATTTTTTCGGGCGTTCCTACTTTCTGTACTTTCTTTTAGTTTTCCTCCTTTTCTTTTACATGTTGTACCTAACTGTGCATCTAGCTTAAAAAGAGCTTATCTTTAGAGCTCCTTATGCTTATTTTTATACTTATGCTCGCTTCTCTATTTATCTATGGCAAATATTCAGCTCAAATGTAGATAATAGATTATTTTAATGGTTTAATACTGCTATGAGACAGATTAAGAAAGGAAAAAAGAGGACAAGACAAGAAAAGAATGAAAATGGACTACGTCTTGTTCTTGTTTTTGTCTGGAGTTTTAAGGCAAAGTTCTATATAAAAACACCTATAGTCTATATTTATTACACATAGCTTTCTGGGATAAAAAATTGCAATGGTATCATAATAATAATGACAATATTTATGGAGAATGTGAATTTAAATTTAAAATGAGGTAAAATCATGCAATCATGATTATCATCATCATCATCATAGATACCTTTTAAAACATGGGAAAAATTTGGACACTATTTAATATTTTGTCTACTTGAAATTTCAATTTCAAAAAATAATCTTAAGAAAAAAAGCTTACTTCACAAGGACAAAGTTAAATGCTGAATGTGACTATGAGGAGCATTCTCTTGCAAAAATAAGAGGAAATAGAAAAGGCAAAAGAGGAGAAGAAAAAAATAATCTAGAAAAAAAGAGAAAAGAGCATCATTATACAAAAAGCCATTTTCCCTTTGTTCAACAATTTTGATAGAACGTAGAACGTCTAGACTATGACTTTCAAGTTCCTGCTCCCACTGTACTGTTATTGATGTACTCTGACTAAAAGCAAGTCTCCATTCTCATTTCTTTTAAAATACCACCACCACCAGCCAAACCAACCAACCAAACATCCATTCCATCAAAAAATACACATTTACAATACATTTGCGCTTTTCCATCATAACCCTTTTCCTTTTGTTCTTTTTTCCACTGTACTTTTTGGATAGTTGTCTATTCTCAAGTATCTTTTCTCCTTTTCTCTTTGGCATTTCCTACTGGTTGGTAGTCTCTGGTGGTTGGTGTTTGGAGTTTAGAATTTAGAAGGTCATATATAGATAGGGGTTTCATCTTTGGAAAGAGTAAAGAAAAGAACAATATACTATGTACAATGTACACGTATACTTCTATATACATGAATGAAATCGTACGGAAGAGAAAGGAAAAGAGAGAGAGAGATGGAAAATTCCCTAGTGTTTGAATTTGCATTGTACTCGAACAACTCGTACTCGCTATACTCTTTCTGAAAACTTCCCACTCTTCATCTGCACTGAAGTGAATGTTCAATTCTCAATGCTCTGCGGTTCTAATGGTTTCCATTTCATGCATTATAAATAAATATTTCGCATTTCAACTCGAGCTCATTTCCATTCACCATTTCTTTCTCTCTTTTCTCTCTCTTTCTCCTCCTTTCATTTTTCCTTGTTATTTCTTGTGAAGGGAGATTCAAAAGTGAAAAGGCAGCATGAGTTCTCCATTCTCGACTCTCGCTCCTTTGAGTTTTTGAGTTCTGGCTTTGTCTCAAATTTTCTCTTTTCCTAGAATGTTTTCATAACTAAACTGACGCCTCGGTCTGCCTTCTCTTTAACTCATTTTCCCTTTTCTCTACTCCCCTTCCCCGTTGTTCTTGTTTGAAAAAAGAATTTTTTATTCATAAGCAAACTACTTTTGTATTTTTTATAGCCTATAGTTTTACGTTTTACTACATTTCATGAAAATTTCTCCGTGTACACTGTACATAGTAAATCATACTTTTTACTTTCCATCCTCCTTTCCCCTAGCGTTTTCCATTTTATTCCATTCCAGTGCATTTGATATTACTCTTGTATCTTGTATAGTTAATGTGACAATCTTCATTCTTTCTTTCTTTCTTCTTTATCTTTTATGGCCAAGTCAAAGATTAAATTTCGTGTGCTTAAGTTATTACTCTGCACTTTGTGGTTACACTTCCTGAAATTTTCTTTTCTGTAGGTGTACATTATTGCACTGTGTACGTTTTATACTGGTTTTAATCTCATTTTATAAAGTAGATCATGCAGTTTTTGTAAAAGATTGTTTAAAATCATATACTGACAGTTTGTATAAATTAAACAAATAATGAAATTCAAAACATCTTTCAGACCCTTATATCAATATTAACTTTTGATTATTGAAAAAAATTAAACGGAGTTGTGGTGATTGATGAATGAATTACATAAAGCTTACGTTGACCAGTGGACAGCTACATAAAACTTTGTAAGATGTTCCGTCTTTTTGCTTTTACTTTTGACATGATTATGACTTTCTCCCCCTGATCCTTTTTATATGCGCAGTCATCATCCTTAGTAACATGAACACGAGGCACTTTTACAATTTTACAATTCAACATGGAACATACGGCGAAATCTCGTTGACTCTCTCTTGGTATAAAATCCAATCCAATTTAATCTAATCCTCTTGAACTTAATGCGGGACACTAAAAGTCATTTTAATTAGCATAAAGAATCAGAATCAAGACCCGAGATTTAAGTGACGACTCAAGATTTTAGAATCAAAGCTCAAGACACAGACCAAATTCAAGGCCTTTCTTGCACAACCTGAGATTATACAATATTATACAACTCAGCATCTTGCGGATCATCATGTAAGAATAATATTGTCATTCTCAATTGTCATAATCATCCCATATAAAGAGGAATTGGAATTGAAGTTCAAGTTGGAAAGAGTCCTGGACTTGGACTTTGTAACTATAGTAATAGAATAGAATAAAACAGGAGCATTGAATAAAAAAGGAGGGAAAAGAAAATGAGCCGTCATCAAATAACTGAGAATGGATGATTCCAAAATAACATTAGGTTCTACCAACTGATTGTCTTCAGTGTTCAGTGTTCAGTTGTCTGCATGTGTAGATGAATCTTCCTGAGGATCGAGGACGTAGTTTTGTAGCACAGTGGAAAATTCCTCTCACTGTAGTAGTCTTGCGGTTAAAGAAAATGGGAAAATGGGAAAGAGAAAAGTGTCACAACAAGCACAAGTGGATGAAATAACAGGGAATTAGGTCTTTAGGTTCATCCATAAAATGAAAGTAAAATAAAATCCAAAACCACCTACTCAAATTTATAGGCTCGGGTATATACGAATATATACTTACATAATAATTCACTAGATGTTTCAGCTTGTTGTAGTAGGGCAAAACGCTTTTTGTTCAAGTGGTCAAAAAGTGACAGGAGTGCAGACTGAAGAGTGAAGAGCCAACATCTCATACATTTACAAACGATCCGAGTCACTCCCCATCAACATGAAACAGTAACAACAACAACATCAGCATTATGAACTCACCTCAAATCTCTCAAATAAAATGAGCAAAATCACCCGAGGAAAAGAAACAAAAAGTGGTGCAAAATCCAAATCCAAAGCTTTGAAAATCAGTCCACCTTCTTTACTACAAATAAATAAAATCCGAGAGCAAGAATAAAAAAGGAGAAAAAAAATACAAATAGAAACAGAAGCAGAAACACAAGCAGAGTCAAAGTCAAAAGCACTAGAATCCTGTACTAAATAAAATTGTAAATTGTAGACGTCGGGAAAAGTGTGAGTCATAAAATGTTGAAGAGGCAACTTCAGTCAACGTCAATGTCGACTTGCTTTTTTTCTTATAGTTGACTTACTCCTTCACTCTCTGACAAGTCAGTCTTGAGTCTTCAGCTCAGCCGTGGTTTACTTTGGATACTCTTTTTGCCCATGTATACTTTGTACAGTTGTACAGAGTATTTTCTAGTTTCTAGATTTTAGTTTCTAGTGTATTGCACTACATTACATTACATTGGATTGTATTATATTGTGGGTTGTGCGTAAAACAGTAAAAGTAAAAGTCAAATAAAATGAAGAGTCGTACATACAACATACACAACATACAATACACAGTACACAGTACAGTATGTACTTGTCTACAAGTGTACAGTTTTATATGCACAAGTGTGTGTGTATGTGTTTTTGTTTGTGGAGACGTATCTACAAGAGGAATGAATACAGGATTGGCAAAAAAAGACCTGTTTATGACCCACTATTGACATCCCCAAAAGTACAAATAAACCTTTATGTTATGAGCTTCTTTATTTTGAAACGATTCCCTTCAGATATACACAGACACTCATCACATCTCAAATCACACTCGCACATACATACATGTATACAATGTACAGTACATTCTCATACATATTTATACTTTTGTACGGTGTACAGGGTTTTCAACAACGAATTACAAATGTCAACCCTTTCAAAAAAATCAAAGGAACGATTGACGATTAATATAGCCCATTTTAACACGTAGAAAATTAGCTTATAGAAATTTAAATTTAATTCACATATTTGTAAATGTTTTTAATTACCCAAAAAAGAAGGCTTAATCTAACATTTGCAAGACAATTCTTAAGCTACTGATAATTTTCTTCAAAGTTAATAGTTGAACACCCAGTATTTATTTACGTATGTACAGTCATAATGTATAGTAAACATTAAACACATACACCAATCTCAACACATCAGTTTTATCCATTTCATCTTTTACTTTAAAAAAAAATCACAGACAGATTTTAGTCAAAAAGAATTTCTTCTCACTTGCTTCCAACTTTCAACACTTTGTATTAAAAATCCTGCTAGGAAAAACAGACGGAATTGCAAGAGATGAAAAAAATATTGTGCAAGTGTGTGTGAATTGTGTATGTATCTATGTACAACAGTCTTATCACTTGCAATTTATCTATACAACTTGAACTGATATTTGCATCAGTGAAGAATAAGAGTAAGAGTTTGAATCTGAGAAGCATTTACAATTCACAGGCTGTTCAATGTTCCATGTTCAGCGTTCAAGTTGGGAGTGGGAAGAAAAATCCGTCTAAATTCCAAAATGGTCCAATCTCTTTAGTGAAAACTATTATTTGTCCACTTTTTAAATCTTCATCGCCTGGTCGTATCAATAATAGTAAGCAAAAGTAATATCACTATAGACAACCATAGTCGTAGTCCTAGTCGTACCATACCGCGCTATTCCATAACACAACGATGACAATTTCATTTTGTGATTACTATGACTATGAAACGAGAACGACCAACTTCAACTTCAACTTGTCGTCAACTTGATCGTCACCGTCACCGTCACCATAATAATCATCATTGACATTGACATTGGCTTTGGCATGGTAGCCTGTTTGTCGCCTTCTTCCTCACATTGAAGCTACTGAGTTGTTGTTCGAGTTGTTGGAGGTCAGGGGCACAAAATTACAGAATTAGCTCTTGAAATGGGTGACTTAAAACTAAAACAGAAGAAGAGGGTGAAGTACGCGAGGAGGAAGCAACAGTCAAAGTAGGGAAATATCAGTTTCAGTATCAGTTTCAGTTTGAGTACACGGGAATAATAATAATATCATCAGGGCTGTAGGAACGGTGAGGGAATGGAAGGGAATGGGCGATACCATTGAATAAATGAATTTTTTATGATGATTTTTATCATTGGCAATATTGTCGATTGTCGTCTGTCCTTCTCCTTTTCACTCACACTCTATACTCTATACTCTACCGTCTGTACTCTACACAAACAAGTCTGAATCTCTCAACACCCAAATCCAAATCCAAAACCAAATCCAACTCCAAAGCTACGCTAAAACCTCAGCCGAAAATGGATTGAACCTTTTCACCACCACAAAATTATTACTGCTTTTCTTGTACGATATACATTCAACATTCAACATTTAACATTCAAGTATGATGAGGATCATAATCACAATGATTACTATTTATCGAGTAGTACTCATTATTACTTTTATTAGTATTGGTATTATTATTATCAAGTCATCACATTATGAATGACCTTCCCCACTGTTTTTTTACTAATCCAATAATTTGTAGCAATCTGCATTCACCATTTTCCATTTCCATCTCAATTTCATCAATAGACAGTGCACTACATTAACCATTTGTTTTCATTTTCTGTACTTTTGTAAATGGTTCATAGTTCATACTCCGTAATATTCCATACTTCCCAAGTAAATCCAATGTTTCTCTCCCTCCTCTCTTCATCCTCAACTCTTTGTACATTCATAAAAGTATCCATCAACTACTAAAAACCAACAACTATCACCAGACAAAAAAAGGATCAAAATGTATCATTTCTCTGGATAAAGTATCCAATTCACAATTTCAGCTGCATATTGTTTGCATCCATCCACTTGAATAAAAAATGATTCATTTTCATTCTTTTCTATTGTACCCAAAACCAAAATTGGATAGTGATATAAATTATTATTATGTTGATATTATCCTCAAATTGATCAATTTAGTTTGAGTACGAATACAAGCATCCGCTATACAATAATAAATAATAATAATAATAAATCAATATAAAATTCAATATTGACCCATCCAAACAATTTTGATAGTCAGAAGAATGATTTTGTCCATCTGGAACTGTCGTAAAATAGATACTGTTGTGTATTAAAATCCAATAATAATAATAATAATGTCATTCAATACTTTCTTGTTGATTTTTATTATTCATCTGCTTTTCTGCACAAAATTTATATTTTCATACGAAATTATGGAGAGGAATAAATTATTCTTTTCATTTTCTATTCATCTCTTCAAAAATGAAAAATAGACCCTCCACATTTTCTATTTTGACAATGTATAAAAATGGAAATATTATACCTTTATTGTGTTAAACATCTAGACAGATAAATAGATAACTAAAAGAGCTGCAGGAAACCCCAATCCTTTTGTAAATTTAATAGAAAACTGATACTTGAAAAAGAGGAGTAGAAAACAGAAAGAGGACCTTTTTTCATCCAACATTTAATTCAAATGATGATTCTAATACAGGATTTGAATGAAAATTCTGCACAATCAAATTATCTATTCTCAATTCACAAATAAATTCAATGTACAGATGAAGCGTGTGCAATGTCAATGCACAATGTACGTGTGGTCAAAAGTAGTAAAGTAATACAGGGTAATATAATACATTTACATGCAAAATAAACTATTGACTATTGACATTTAAAGCTATAAAATACGTCCAATCAATACCCACTCCAATTGAAATGGAGATTCGGATGTCGGATGAGCGGAATTACAAAGGAAGCGATAGAGAGCGAGTGACATGGAAGGGGAGGAGTTTTCAAGTATTTGTTGAGCAAACCAAATTTCTGAATAAGACTGCGGATGAACAACAACACAAAGTTTGTGCACAGTCAAAATAAGCCATTTCATTTCCTATTCATGTTCTCTCTCTTGCTATTGAAAAAGTTTAGTTTTAGTTGTGCTATAAAACTTGTACAATACGAATGCTGAAAATTGGCTAAACCTTCCAATCTTTTTGGGTGTAGCCAAAAGAATTTGAATGAATTTCCAAAAAATCGGACGGTAATACTAGTTCAATTTTGAACTTTTGGGGGTCAAAGTTACTTTTCAAGCGTTTTTTTTTTGAATTTCTCAATATTCAATATTCAACACAAAAACGAAAATAGCAAATATGATAAAATATGGAAAATCAATAAGGAGCAAAGACAATGGTAATTTTATACCTCTATTTGTAATTTGTGCGTAGTTTTTTCCATCCTCATCGCCATTTCTATCGCTATGTCCATGATTTTCATCATCATTATTGCCATCTTCATCGTACATATTCTGTATTGTGTATCATGTATCGTATCATGAATTTTGTTGAATTTCTTCTCCAGACATGTAGAAAGTTTGACTCCTTATTTCCTTTCATAGTGCAAACTCCAAATTCGAGACTCCAGACTCAAGACTTTTGGCATAACTCAACTTGAAGGCTGTATTACTCGTGCTCTTGTTTTGTTCTTGTTCTTGTCCCAGTAGAGGCACAATATTCTCGACAATGGAAGCTAAAGTAGACAAAAAAGGCAAACAAACAAAGAAATGACATTCAACTCACTCTCCAACGTAAAATCTCGAATCTCGACTCTTCACTCCTCACAGTTCACAACGATCCACATGGACATTACATAGTCTAAGAAGAGTTTCTGGTTACGATAAGTATATCTAGTTGGCCAACACTAATTGCCAATTAAATTGAATAGATTCCTATAGTTCGTAGGGCAGATGAAAAGAGGAAGGAGGGAAAAAAAGAGCAAAAAGAAAGAAAGAGAGAGAGAGAGACAGAGATAGAGAGCTATTTGGCTCGGACTATTTGGAAATTTAATTGAGCAGAAAACTTAAACTGTTTCTTAGCTTTGCCTTTTCATCTTTTTGCGTCTCTCTGAATGCTGTATGTATTATTCTGTGCACTTTTCTGCTTATGATTTGACTTTGACTTTGACGTTTACTGTTTGTAGATATATATTATTATTATTCCAACGATCCAATCCAATCACTTCTCTTCTTCTTGTCTCTAGTCTATAGTCTATAGTGTATAGTCTAAAGGTCTATTTATTTAGTATCGCAGAAATTTCATTCCTTATACAAATACTAGATAATACTAAAATACTAACACGACAATACTAAAGTCTAGAGTCTATAAACAGCAAGTTGAAAAATATTACGTATTCAGAACTGACTACAATCAACTATCAAACGACTAGCTTTACTACTTTTAATATTTTTATCAAGATGTAAAAAAACTCATGGTTTTTAATAATAAAAGAGTATTTTCAAGTCATATGAAAAATAAATGTAATTACACATTTACACATTAAATGTGCCAAAGTAGGACTTTTACTGAAAACTGAATTGTAATTGAATTTATCTGTATGGCGTCGGTGTTATACGTGTTGAGTATTGACGTCACACACGAATAGTATTTTTTTCATTATATTGAATTTGGATTTGGATTCCAATTTTCATAATGGATCCAACCCAATGTCAAAAACAGCCCAACATTTTCAAGTTGATAATGGTAATGATGATGAGATTGGGATTGGGATTGGCGGCAACTCTAGCACCAATGATGATGACAATGTCTATGTCTATATTCTACATCTCCTATTGTACAACTAGAAAAAAGAAAAGAGAGAGAAAGAGAGTGATAGCTTCATAACTTTTTTTTTGAAAAGGGCGGTGATCCCGGTAGGGAGTCTCATAAATCAGACCATGTATAGGAAAATTGTCAATATATTTCCATATATCAAAAAAATACTTCATATCAATCGGAAATGAGCAACGTAGGTTGCACTGCTCTCTATTCGGTACATTGTACAGTCTATTCGATGATGAATTATGAATTTTGTATTGTCTAATGCGTCTGTATATTTCTATGTTGATGTATCGGCCATTGGGCATCAAAATCAAAATCAAAAAATTGTGACTCAATATTCAACATTCAATACTAAAAGTAATAACATCGATATCGATAAATTAATATTATTATAATGGCTGTTGGCTTGTTTTGGTGGGAAAAAAGGAAAAGCGTTGATTCTCATTTTATTCTTTATTACTACCATTATTATTATTATTCATAAATAGATTCATATGCATTTATTTACTTGTTTTGTTTTATGAAGCGTGAATAAAATGATGCACCAAAACGCAACAAACAAATAATAAATACAATAAACAAAATGAAACAAAACACAAAAGCTCAAAATCTGAAACATTTTATAGTTGCATCAAACTTTGATATGAACTTTGAGCTCCAAGCTCAAAACAAAATTCAAATATTATGAATTTTCATCAGGCGTCCAAAAAGACAACATGCAGAGAATATCTACAATCTACAACCTACATGGAGTAATGAACATGAGTATGCACGTTGAAGGCGCAGAATTTCCATAACTCGTAATCGTAATAAAAGTTGATGAGGATAGAAATCATGTGTTAGACTTTCCTCTTCATCTCATTCTATCATTTCCTCTCCCCCGCTCTGGCTCTTCTCTACTTCCTTTCCTCTTGCCCTTTCTGCCTTTACAGCTTGTTTCATATTTAGTATTAGTATTTACAATTTACAGAGTTTCAAAGGAACGTGGATACACAAAAAAAGCATTTCAAGTACATGAATTCCACGTTCAGCTCATTTACAACTTACAGTTATGTCAACTCTGAGAGGAAAAGGAAGTGTAAAAAGGGCAACTACAAACCAAACTGAGCAACCTACACAGCGTATAGAGTTCAGAAATCCACGTTACAGCGTAGCCAGAAACTTTATATTTTGTGCAACTTACAATGCCACACAATATACACATTTTTTCGTTTTCGTCCACCATGAAAACTACATGAAAATGTATTTTTGGTGTCAATAACTATATTTTTGATGAATTTCCATGCGGATTTCCTTTCTGCAACGGTTTCCTCAAACCCAGTCCATTGTATGACAAACTGCAAGTACAGCTCACACAGCTAAAACATGCTTGAGTTTTATATTTACATTTTACATGTTAGCCCAGTAGTTCTACATTCTACAGAATATAAGCCCCAAGTATTTTTCACAAGCAGTGTCTTTCAATTTCAAATTTCATTCTTCACAAAGTTTTTGACCTTTTGTGCATGTGCGTGGTAAAATAGACTACAACTTGCCTTTTTCCTCTTCTTTCCGGCACATCAGCAGTCAGCAGCTGAATGCATTCAAAAGAAGCAGAAAGTAAAGAGAAAAAGGATCGATCTTTTTACAAGTATTCTTATATGAAAAAACAGGTATACATATAGGCAAAGAACAACACACCGACTTTTGCAACAACAACAACAACACCGGCAGCAGACAGTCTGCATATTGCCTATTCAGTCTGTGAGTTTTCATTTTCTCAACCCCAACATTCTACACAGTACACAGAGAGACGCATAAAAATTTTGATCCATATTTCGCATTGCAGTAAAACGATGCTTGTTTTTTTTCAAACTGTGTTATACTTTTTCTAATATTTTTTTTTAGTAAACTTGAAGGTTGGAGTTGTATCTCTTTAACGTAAAGTTGTAGTTTTGGTGTAGTTGTAGTTAATATTAGGAATGTGTAAAATTTAAATGGTGGGAGATTCAGTTTTTTCCATCATTATTGATCCATAAATATTCCGATACGACTCTACGCTCTAAACTCTAGATTCCAGACTCTACTGTAGACTCAAGTTTGGAATTTGTGAGTGGAATGAAAATTAGAGAGCATTTCTAGTATTTTTGCATACATGAGAGTAAATATGTGTTTTTTGTACATGCGTTGGCTTGCACCCGAGCTTCAACAATACACAATAGACTGTATTTTTGTCGTTGCTGGGTGTTGGAGTTAGTATTGGTGTTTAGTGTTCAATAAAATACCGACTTGTATTCCAATGTGGAATGCTTCATAAATTTCCAAGCAAGACAAATAATACGAGTGAATCGGAAAAACCTATTGTTATTCCGTTCTCATCTACAATCTACAAATTTCCCGGAGGAAACTAGACTGTGTTTTGTCTTTTGGGTGAGCCTAGTATACATATGAGACAGGAAAAATAGAAGTGGCGGATCTGGAGTAAGTTTATTTGCGCAGAAAATCGACGCGCCGATTTCCCGCACAGCATCTCTTACATGTTAAAATTATTTTTAAATATTTTTTTAAAAATACTTCCCAATTTGCTAGAGACTTGAAATTTTCAGGGTAGATAGTTTTTGTTCTTGGCTATTAGAATATGGAATAAAGTGGGTTTACTCCAGATCCGCCACGATTACTTTTATGCCCTCATATACAGAATGTAGAATGTAGAATTTAGAGAGAAGGTAAAGCCAAACACAAAATACCAACTACCAAATACACAAAGACAGAGACCACAGACAAAGAGTGAGGAAAATACCAAAGTCCAAAGTCATTCCAAACTACCAAACCAAGTACCAAGTACGATATCATCAGAAAATATAATACTTGCCAACAAAAATTGGAGAAGGCAAAGGAGAGGCAAAAGCAAACTTTCCCGTCTCCGTTTTCCTCTTTACCAATGCAAAATGCAAGCCAAGCCAATCCAAAACACCATGTTCCTGTTGTGTTGACTATAGTTGCTACTTGCTAGATGGACCGGAACTCAAGGGATTTCAAACTTTAACTTGGATTCCAACTTCCAAACTTTAGCTCCAACTCCAACTCCAAGTCAAGCTCAAATTCAAAATTCAAATTCAACCCGTTTCCCCGTATTCTCCATTGTATACTGTACATTGTACATTCCACACATGAATGTGCATTACATCCTCCAAAATTTTAAATTCAAGGACTCGAGACGGGAAAAGGGAAAAGAAAAGGAAAACGAAAAGGCAATAGTTTTGCTATCCAGCTTCTTTTCCGTACTTTATTTTGACTACATTATTATAATATGTAGAAAGTAGAATTCTTCCAAAATTCCAAGGAGAGTATTATTATGCATGCATGTACAGTGTACAACGTAAAGTTATCTTCATATTCAAAATTCAAACCCTTGTTCAAAAGCTTGTTTAAGCTCCTGATCTAGAATCTACATAGAATTTAGAATTTAAGCTCTGGAGTCTAGAGTCTAGACAAAACTTGAGTAAATGTATTTTGGAAAAGGTAAATGTATAAAGAAAAGTAGATTTTCCAAAGCTACAGCTCAACTCTTTGCAAAAGTTCTTTTCTTGAAAAGTTTTTCCTGGACTTAAAACTTGAGACTTGAGGCTCAAGGTCCAGCTGAAACTTATAGTTTTATACATTTTATTCATAAAACTAGATAAATACATACAGACGCAACAGCTACAGATACTGCGTATTTCTATTAAAAGTTGTCAGCGCTCCTTTGGACAATCCAATCCATAATTTGTTCATCATTCCTCACTTGACCAGCTTTTTCAACCCCTTCTTTATCAACCTGAGCAACTACAAATGTTATCTTATTCTTGCATACAAACCTGAAAATAAACTCGACATTTACTACATTTGTGTTACCAAATTTAAGTTTTCCTGGCCTTCCGGTTTCCATTGGAAAAGAGTGTTGTGTACAGTGTACATTGTACATATTTTGACATTTAAAATTTCACACCCTCCATTTCCTGGTGGTTTCTATGATAAAATGTACTATTAAATTTGGTTTGTTTTCATAATCTTGACATAAACCCGGAGGAAAACAAGCCGACTGAGAAAATCTCCATAAAGACCATGAAAAAGGGGAAACAATTTTTCATGGGGGAGAGGAGAGGAGTAGGAATATAAATAGGTAAAGGAAGAACAGGGGGGTTGGTGATTTTCCCCATGTTTTTCATGTGACAAGTTTGGTCCATGAAAAAAATAGAAAGAGAACGAAAGAAAAAAAAGAAGAAGACGGGAAAAAAATAGAATTGGGATTTTCTTCTTCTCACAGGAACTGTAGTAGTGGATATTTGAGCGATATTTCAATTCACGCTCCATTGTACATTTCTTAGTTCTAAGAAAACGCTTGGATTGCTCGGTGGCTCCCTGTAAATTCTCCTGCTTCACTTGACTAACACCGCTAACAACACCCGCTCTTTCCAACAACATATCTACACGGTACATTTCCCAGATCCATTTCCCATTTTTTTCATTTTCCTCCTTTTCCTACTTCTCGCGCTCTTGCACATTGAAAATATCCGTGAGTTCCACAACTTACAACTGTACCATTGGCCATCCCATTATCCAGGACGAAAACGAGCTCTGCCTAAGAAAAGAAAAAAACAAGAGAGAGAGAGACAGAGATCTGCAACTCTTGCAGACATCGGATAGAAAAAAGTAAAGTGTAGACTCCATGTATTTTCCATTTTCTCTATAAGCCTCTGAAAACCTACCCGTTTGCAGTACACATTACACATGCAACACTTACAAAGTACTACCTTGCTTTTACTTTTCCTCTGGTGTACTTTGTACTCTTGCCATAAGGTTTTCTTTGAGAATTCAGCATAACGAGTAAAAACTATGAACAATGTAAATTTTCCTTCCAACATTTAAAAAGTCTTCAGAGTTCAGAAAAATATAGAATGTAGAATAGAGTTATAATATTTTTGAGTTATCTTCTGTACAAATTCATCAAAAATGTATTAAAACATAAAATGGTCATCAAAATTATTAACGAGAGTTTGTAATTATTTGTTGAGTTAAAAATTCGATGGCACATATAGGGGATTTTTTGGCAACTTTGTCCTACAATTTAATTACTTTTACTGCAAAGGTAGAATTCCATAAGAAATATTATACTATTATTATTGGTTGACTGTTGCTCCCAAAACGGGAAAACTGGATGTAAAACAGAGAACGAGGGAGTGAAAACTCCCATGAATCTATCAGAAAAGAAAGATAACTTTTTTTCCTTAGTTTTCAATCTTGAATCCAAAACAAGAGACAAAATGTGTATTGTGTATAGACCAAAAAGGGATATCTTCATTATTCCTCTATAGACATGGCCGAGAATAGCATAGGAGTAGTTTTGCCTTTTCTCTTCACCGCCCATAAATTTGCCTTACAGTAATAATTAAGAAGTACGGAGTACAGAGACGTAGACATTAGACATCCGTGTGTGTATTAGATATTAGGAATTGAGACCTTACTCGATTACTAATTGCATCTATGTGAATTACAAATGTATCATGTACCTGTGCCTTGTGCCCAACAAACACCGAAATACAATAACAAACCTTACAAATATGTCTAATGTCTAGTACATATGAGTTTGAGTATGTGTGTAATACATATTGAGTTTGTAGTAGACCTCCTCTCACGTACATACAATATACATAAAACACTGCTGGGCTGACTAATGTACAGAACTCGACGGGGGTTTACGAGCGATATCTTACTTGACTCGTCCAATCTTCCATATCCAAAGTTCAAATCCAAATCCAAACGAATCATGTATCACATTCAAGATATTACAAAATACAAAGTAGAAAATACACTATGCGATATCGTATGAAAGCATGTTCATTAGAAAGTATACATATAATTTCAGCCTCGCTTTGCTTTTGCTTTGCCTATAGTTCCAATAGTCCTACAATTTCTACATTTTGTACAGAGAACAGAGAACAACCCGCAACCCCAAAATTTAATAGTAATAACATATATTTTGAAATAAATTACTAGATGAACTCACTTCCTTTATGGGTCTACCTGGAGTTTGTACAATCTATGCGCGTGCTGTTTCTCCTCTTTTCATCTCATCTCATGTAACTGAACTTGAAATACAGATGAAACATAAAAAAATAGTGTATGCATACATATTACATTCTGAGAAATAGCACAGAGAAGGAGGATTCTGAGACTTTTTTGTAATTCTGTAATTCTATAATTCAAACAGAGTAAAATCAAGAGTCAGAAAACGTCTAAAGTTTCATATTTCACCTCGTCTTCCTTCGTACAGGTCTGAACTCTGAACGAGGAACAAAAGAGAATCCTCCACACTCTACAATCTTTTTATCCGAGGCGAGGCAAGAATCAGTATGAACAGAATTTGAGCCTGACATTGAATATCTGTAGTCAGTAACCTGTATGGTCGGCGGACTGAAAAATAAATATTTTGTGTAAAATTCTTGTACTAATTCTTGAATAAAGTTATTACGTACATTAGGATGCAATACGCAACATTGTAGTTTGTATTTTGTAGTCTGTAGTCAAATCCAAGATGAATGTGCATGTAAATGTAAATCTTTCTCCATGTCATATGCTTTTTATTTCCATTGTGATTGTGATGGGAGATTAATAAATTAAAAAGCACCTGCTGCTTGTAAATTCTCTTGTATACATGGAAAAGTTAAGGTACGTAGTCTGAGTTTTTAGGTGTAGGTTGGAGGTTGGAGGGAAAAAATTCAGGTTGAATATTGAATTCAATTTCTACTCTTTGAAATTTCAAATGATACATAAAAAGATGGAAAATTGGTATATAGATTTAAATTTGCATCAAGGACGAAAAGCACCCCTTCTCCATTGAAAAAATGTGCATCTAACAAGTAAGAATTTAAGCCATCCGATTTTTTTCCCTCCCTCCCTCTTTTTTTCTCTTTTCTTTTCATTCAATTTCTTTTCACTTATCAAAAATTTGCATACTTTGATATGTACTACAAACTACTACAGAATAAAGCATGGGGGACGGTGAATGTTGAATGTTATTTTTTTAGAAGCATGTCCATATTTAAATTTGCATGCGTGCTTGTATGATTTCTGACGCTCATGTTGATGTTGATTCTGTTACAAAATGAGTCACAAGTCACAAGTCAAAGTCACAACATTCCCTAAACAGAGAAAAACACGGGAGGAAGAAGGGGAAGTAACTTTTGTTATCCTTACCCATTACACATTACACATTATACATGCACCCCTGTTTGGAGTTTGGAGTTTAGAATTTTTAGACTAGAAACTCTTTGAAACTTTTCATTGGAAAGCATCTGTGTATTTTTCCTAATATGTAATTTGGAAAAAGACAAGATATTGTTTCCTCCGTTCCACCGCGTTGGAACATTTACTGCATAAATTTTTACTCCCACTCAAAGAAATTGAAATTTGAATACAGGCTTTTGTTAGTCCAGGCAGCCCAGGCTCAAAAACGAAAACTCACATGCACGCTTTTTACAGTAACATTGTACATTGTACACTGTACACAGATACTTTGTATTTAAATAGATGGATATGGAAAATAAAAGTTGAAGGAGGGAACGGGAATGAGAATGAGGATGCGGGGAACAGCCGAAAACCAAAAGGAGAAGCCAAATCTAGAATGTAGAATGTAGAATGAACAACGTATGTACTCGGCGTTTTAAATTGTAAATGAGAATTTACATAAGAAATAAATGAAAGTGCACTATATATTACAATACGTGCACATTATTTGACTATGTATTTCCTCGTATGGGGTTTACAGTTTACAGATATTCTAGATTCTAGATTCTAGTTTGTAGATATTATAGAAATTCTAGGCACAATGTCTCTCGCCTCTTTCACTCTTTCACTAGAAGAAAAGAGAGCAAGAGAGTGTGTGTGTTTACATTAAACAATGTTTAAGAGTACAATGTAGAAGCCAACCGGAGCAAGAGGCGATAGTGATAGCGATAGAACGTCGGAGAAGAACATTCAGGAGGACCAAGATAGTAGTCTAGTAATTAAAGTGTCACATTCATCAAGGGAAAGGGGGGAAAGTTCCAAGTTTTTCACTATACAGGAAACGAATTCAAAACCGCTTCCCGCTTCCATCTCTCTCTCTCTCTCTCTCTCTTTTGAAGAAGCAACGTTTCAAAAGGAGCACGTTCCAAAGCTCCAGCTCCGGCTCCGGCTTTTACTCCGGGTGCAATAACAAAAGAGTCGAGCCAATGAAATTCCTCCAGTCATTTTATCCACAATCCACAGACTTTTCTTATTCATGGTTCATAGGGAATGGAAATCCAACGCCATGCAAATAAGCTTGACTATAAATAAACAAAAAGTTTTAGGAAAACAGAATACCCCGTAGTATTATATTGTATTTCAGTTTCAGAAGAAAGAGACAAAAGTAGAAGAAGAAGAAGAAAAACTTGGAAAATATGTGCACTGTAAATGGTTCATTTCGTTTCCATTTTAATTTAAATTCAGAATATTATTTGCTAGCAAAATGGAAAATGGGAGGAGAAAACGTGGATGGTTTGACTTTTTATCCTACTGTAAGACCAATAATAATTATGAATTGAAATGAATTCTGTATTGCTGTGTGCAATTTCATTCATTGAGAATATCATTTTCTGCAATACAAACACATCATCATCATCATCATCCTCAAAATTACACGCAACATACAAAAGTCACCTCCCATGAACTCCAACTCCAAGTGACTGATAGATGGTCGATGGTTGACTGAACTAAAACGTATGTAAGAAATATAGAAAACTAGAGTCACATAATAATCAGAACATTAGTTATTTATCTATGAGGAATGACACAACACAACATCAAAGTCGTCCCGTGGAGGAAAATGCGCAATTTGACTTACATTTGAAGATAATAATTATAATTACAATTTAATTGGTCAGTCCAGATTTGGAATCTTTGGGAAATGAATTGGGAAGGGGAAAGGGCAAAGGGCACAAACTTGGCATTTCCCTCAAATCTCAGATCAAAGTTATAACAAGTTTATGTAGAAACTTGTATCCTTATTCTGTGTTCTACAAGTACAAATCCTACATGTACAAAATGAGCAAATGAGCATCAAGGAGAGAGAAGAACATGTGAAATGTCACTTAAAGGACCGACAAAGAGCCGTCTGGATACTGGATAATGGATAACCAACAACCAACAACAAGTCATCACATGATACACATACACATGCTTTTCAGCAGTCACAATCATACTCTTGTTTCTCGTTCCATCTTCTACAATATCTGTTCAAGGAGATGCATAAATAATCTATATCAAGACTCTGGCCTTTTGTATCTTCAATATAATATATTATATTGAAAAATTGAGCATGTGGACATTTTATGATCCTCAGATAGATATGAAATAGATGAATCTCCGGACTTTTTTCCTCTTCTACTTCACATACGAATACATTAATAGTTCAGTGAGGAAAACTGTTGAAATTATCTGTAATCTGTCATCTATAATCCTTACAAAGCTGATAACACTTACAATTTACAATGACAACAGGACTACAAAAAACTTTAAAAATCTGTTTATTTATATGTGTCTTTCATCGCCATAAGCTCATGCCTCTTTTAAAAGATTGAGAATACATATTTAATATTTATGCATATTTGTTAGACTACTAAATTATTATTAAACTAAAAACTAAAAAGCCTTGCTTGATTTCAAAAATAAAAGGACTAAAATTATGCAACTAGATTCCATACTTCATCTTCATTCGCAGATGCATTTTACCATAGAATAATTAATATTTTTCTCGACTGCACTCAGCTTATAATTTATAATAAATATTATCATGCTTCATGAGCTTCTTTTGGCTCTCTCTATACTCTAAACAATAATAAAATGCAAAACCTTTGCTGACAGATTTATTGTTTATTTATCGTGTATAATTACTTTGTCCTTTCTCAACTCAAATGTCAACTTAAAGGTTTTTGCATCAAGCTTCTTTTGTCTTTAAACAGTAATGAGGTTACAATGCAAGTGAACGTGATACTATTTAAGCTTCTTTCCTCTTTGCTTCACTCATATTTTTGTGTATATTCTTTATCTTTGTACAGAATAAATACTAGAGTCAATTTGTAAGAAATAGAAAATTGAAAGAAAGCCTACCATGTTTTTCCTGTGGAGAGTAAAGAGTTTGTTACAATATAATACAAAAAATATCTATAGTCGGATGGTAAAAAGGTATATTGACATTTTCTCACAACTTGTACCGCTTTTGTATTACGTGACCTTTCAGTTTATAGTAATAATAATAATAAACTCGTCGTATGCAGCGTGCATTTAGTTATTTCGGGACGGCATCTTCTACTTCTACTCTCACAGTTTGAAAATGCTAAACCATACACAACGGCTTATACCGTTTTGTTCTCTTTTTCCTAAGAAAAACCAGTTGAAAAATGAAAGGGCTGGATTGAATTGGATTGAAGAGGGACGAAAATAATATACAGAGTAAAGAGGAAAAAGAAAATTAAACTCAGTTCCAAAATTTCCCCTTTCCCTCCTGCCGATTCTAAATTCTAGCATTGACTTTGAAATGTTCTTTATCCAGAATAAAAAGAAGAGCATTTTGAGTATCTGTATTTAGACTGAGAGGGTCCAAAGGTCAGTGGACTTTATTTTTGAATCTGAATCTGCTGTGAAATGAGACGTGTTGCTGTGTTGCTGAGAAAAAATAACGAGAGAGAGTGAGAAAGATTATAGGACGGAAGAAGTGCCCTTGAATCCTTCAATTGTTTCTTTTTTCAAGAACAATAAAAGAGTTACTCACAGTCATGCATTTTAAAAAAAGAAGGATGCTAAAGAAAAAAGTCCAGAGTCCGCAGTCCACACACGGAGACACAAATACTTTTATGATCCAGGAAACTCAAAGGGCTAAATTCAGTCAGCCAAATAAAGAGAGAGAGAGAGAGAAAAGGGCAAAGGAACCTATCTCGAGCTCCAGCTCGAGTGAAAGGGAAGGGAAGAGAAGAGAAAAGGGGGAACTTATATAAATGAAACTCATAAATCTTTCACTGACAGATCTGTATTCACCGCACCTATGACTGAAAGAGAACGAGAGAGAGAGAGAGAGTTGAAGCATTGAAGACTGAGGATGGGCCAAAACCAGAAAACTGAGGATGAATTCCTTACGCATGGAAATAAGCCGCTTCCAATCAGCAAAAGGCAAATATTCTCACCTTTCCACTTTCCACTTCTTGCACAAAAGACTATTGCAATTCATGTACAAAAATGCGTACAAAAAGTACAAGTGTTAGAAAACGTATTATATTTAGAATTTCATAACTGGATGTAGTATATTTGAATTTTCCATTAAAGTCCAAAATTCCAAATTCAAATCGTTGACCACACTTTGAAGTATTTTAAATAACGCTACATTATATTCAAAATTTTGTCAAAGGTTCTTCTGTGAATAATTCACAGGATGAAGTAGAATAGCATAAACTTGCGTGAAAGCATTTAAAATGAAGCTTGAAGCTCTTTTACATCTCAAGTGGATACTTTTCTTTTTATTTTTGACCTTAATCTTCAAAAGTTGACCTTGACGTTTAAAAAAACGTCCCTGTCAATTTGATTTGAAACAGTACATGTAATATGTAGTAACTAGAAAATAGGAAAGGCCACCCTGGAAAAATCTTGAAATGTGGAAATCATTTCCAAATTTACAACTGACATTTGTATTTCTTTGACTCTTTCTTTTACACAAGCGTGAACATGAAGCAAGTGGAATATCTACAATCTACAATCTACAGTACGTGTAGCATGTACTCTAAACTCTAATAATAAAGAAAGGGAGAGAAGAGGAGGGTTCATGATAATTTTCTTCGGATCCTTTTGTGGTGTTGTGGAACAAAATTCGTCATGGATATTTCACTAATGCTACATACAAAATATTGTAAAGTGTACAAATGCATTCACGGAAAATATGGACAAAGTAAATACAGAAATACAACTACAAATACAAACACGAATAGTTTTACTTGCAGCTAAAACGTATTATGTTGTATAAATATTGCACAGAAAAGAGAAACACGACATGACAACTAAAAACTAAAAACCTCACACACTCACAAAGTTGATTACGTAATATTATTCCAACATGAATGCTCAAATGCTCAAAATGCTCACAGCTCACACACGGTCTCATGTCTCATGTCACATTGTATTTATTACATACATATTTGTGCAATAACAACAAACAACAAGGAACACAACTCAACTTGACTTTGACTTTAGTTAATGAGACACTCTCTCCATGTTTTGAAAAAGAAGGCAAGCACTCGACACACACACACACACAGTGTGTCAAATTTCCCATGTATTTACGTCTTTTGGGATATTACAACATTAAGTATCACGGAGACGACAACGACGGAGCTGGAATTCCCGAGATCACTATTACTCTCAACTCTCTCAATTCTCAAGCCTTCCTCCAACTTCTAACTTCTAATTCCAAGTACTATGTACGAAATACAAGTACGAAATACAAAATACGTAAATATCAAGTGAATTTCCTCATTTTGAATTTAAACATGATACTCCATTCTCCAAATATTCAAAATATTCAAAACACCAAACGTTTCCACTTTCCACCTACAAACTACAAATAGGAATTGAAATAACAATAATGCACTTATACACGAGTCTCAAATTATTCTGAATTTCTACAAGCATTCAAAGTTCATTTTTGAAACCATTTTCCGAAACGCACTTAATATGAAATTGTAACTGAATGATTTTCAAAAACTTTTATTGAACAAGAATAAATTATTAACTAAAATTCTGTTAATATTAGTTGAAAATGCTCCTGTTTGAGAATTAAGAATCATTTCGAACCTCGAGGATATAGACAAAAAATATGAGGAAAGATAATATAATTATAAACTTGAGTTCCCCAATCATAATAATGTAGCTGCAGAAACTGAATGCAGACTTTGGATGGAGATATTTCATATTCATATTTCATATTTCATAGTTATGTAACTTGTGTAATCCTGGAGGTTGACATGAATTATTTTCTAGAGTTAGATTAGAAATTACATATTAAATCCATTAGATGTGGAAATGAGATGATTCCCCTCGTTTCCAGTTTCCAGTTTCAACTTTCCCGTGTATACTGTACACACGTTCATGTTTGGAGTTTCCAGTTTGGAGCTCGGATTTTAGAGGGAGAGGTGAATTTCCTGGAGTTTATTCAAGTCGGAGATGGAATTACAAAATGTGTACGTGTATGAATGTGCAATGTGCAATCTAGAATCTAGAATCTACATAAAGAACATGACGGAGAAACACGGTCTGATTCATAATGAAATTCAAAGTTCCCGAGCATATGGCGAGTTTGAGCTTATATTTATGAAAACTGACTGTGAGTAGGAATAAGCGCAGAAGAAATTACGAATTAGATTTGTATGCACGTTCCACGTACATGAAACATGGTTATGTCAGAGTCTAGTTTTAAGATGGTGCACAAGTTTCCTCTAAAATTTTCATTCACATGATTTATACACATGACTTTGTAAAACTAAAAACTCCAAACTTACTTCTAAACTTCCAAAATCCAAAAGCCAACCTCTTTCAAGCTTCCTCTTTCAGACGGTTCATACGACATTTACCATTTACCTCTTATAGAACGAAAGCTTAGGTATTCTTGATTTCGTATGTGTACAAAGTACAAAATACAAAGTAGAGAGGCCATGTATAAATATTCTAAATGGAGATTGTACAACTCTAGGAAACTCTATGAATTTAAAACGAAAGGAATGAGTAAATGAATAAATGAAATTTACCCCTTTGCCTTCTCCTGATTTGATTCTTCATTCTTAATGAAGAAACAAGATATGAATATTTGTCATCTTTTCTCACCTCAATCCGCAATCTCTCTTAATTTCCTGTCATAAAATTTCGGATTCTATATTGATATGTGCTGTGAAACCCCTTAACCTTAAGTAACAAAAATGACTGCTTTTATCACCAAAATGAATTTATATAGACTATTCAAAGTTCTACAGGAATAAGTATATGAAAAAGATGTACTATGGGAAATTTGTATATTGCACATTAGACATGAGCGCCTATTTAAAATTTGAATCAACAACTATAATACTCTGCTAATGAATTTAGCAGCTAACAAACTTTTCAATCTTCTCAGAAAACTATTTCGATTTTTGATTACTTTTAAGTACGGCTTTTTCAAGATTTGCCAAGTACATGGACAAATAGTAAACAGTAAATAGTAAATAAGCATGAGAACTTATTACTTATTCCTTGCAAATGTTTTTTCATCTTGTTCTCTGGTTTTTTACTTAAATACAAACTACATACATGGGTTCATGTCTGGGTTTCCATCAATTTTTGCTATACGTACGGAGTAGAACGGAAATTATTTTTCTTTCCTTCATTTTCTCCCTATACAGAATATGTATAATGTATAGAGCGAGTAAAAAATTCCAAACAAATTTTTCATTATGGTATGTATAATGATGAAGAAAAAAAAGGAGCTTTCGGCTCCTTTTCCTCCGCTTCATCTTGAAATGTTGAGCTAATGAAGGAGGTTGGCACTCTGTATGTTGGATGTTGTTCCAACATACAAATATAGATGTAAGCATGCATATTATAGCCACATTAGCAGCAAATCATGTGCTAATGGAGTTCATAATGTATTTCAACTGCATTTTTTTTCTCCCATTTTCAACTCTAAAGTACAATGTACAAAATATAACGAACTTAAACTTGAAAGCTTGTTTGTAGTTTGTATTTTGTATTTCGTAGCATCGTACCGTTTTTTTCATCCATATTCAACCAAGTCCACTTCATGATTATGTATATTGTGTATGTGTAAAAATTATGAGTCGAGTTAAAAGTTAAATTGAGTCAACGCTCAAGACTCAAGACTCAAAATTCAAGCCATGTCTCTTTGTAAGTAAATTGCAAAATACTGTACCGTCCCAACCCAAAACCTCTTTATGATTATGATTTGTATCTAGCATGTAGAATTTACAATAGAATGGAACAGCCAAATTGAAAGAAATATCTACATTCTTGAATTTGTACAGTAAAAAAATGCACAAGTTTTAAAAATAAATATTAATTCACAAATATTGCAGTGTGATGTGTGATGTATGCTAACGTCAATAGTCAAGAGTCACGAGTCAAGAGCCAACAATGTGCATTATTCATAATATGCCATAGAGAAAATTGACTGAGGTTGCATCCTGTAGATTGCAGATGTACAAAATACATACAAATATGAATATTAGATCTCAGTGCTCATTGTAATCAGTCTTCGGACTGGACTGGTTAAAAAATTGCAATTGTTTTTGCACCATCACCATGATTTTTATATTCAGTTTAAAGAATAAGTAGCCACAAAATTTATTTACTATTACTATTTGTTGCTCTACTTGAACGCTGAATAATAAAATATACAATATTTTTGGTCTTTTCTTCATACATTGAAAATTCGAAAATTGAAGTGCATAATATGTAATGAATAATAAAGTTTCAAAATGCATTCATGAGCTTGTTTGTACATTTTACATGTATTTACTGTTTAAAAAACCTTCTAAATTCTACACACTACACATAGCCAACCTTTCCACAACCATACCAACAAAATCTGTCTTTTTCATCCTGTACTTGTCTTAAATTATGGAAACTTGGCTAAAATATTTAATTTGTACAAGCTGACTCCTTCTTTATGACATGTCACAGCAACTCAACGCTCAACACACGAACTACAAGAAACAAACAACGCCAGGAGCAACAGTATGGAAGTATAGAGTAGCTAAAAAGCCTTTACACTGTGTATCTAACATGTACAATGTACAAACATAAATATTATTATTTTATACTCCTTTTCTCCGGTAGAATACAATACAATGACAATGACAAAGAGTTAAAGGCAACTCGTGAGTCGTGGCTTTAGGCTCTGTCTAATTCTCATACACAATCCTTACAAACATACAAGCACAAGTCACAAGTACAGATGTGGAACGTTCATACTGCATACTTCAAGTCAAGTCTCGAGATACATTTATACGAATAATATTACAAAATTATGAGCTCAAGTGTCTAAAATGTTCATACCAGACTCTACATAAAGGCTCATTAAATACGTAATACGTACGCTGCAACAAATGAATTAGGAAAGCTGAAGAAATACAAATTCAGAGGAAAATTACAAGGAGTAAGACAAAAAAATAAAGCGAGAATTAGAAATTAACTAAAGTTTAATTTTAAGTAAACTTCTACACCTTTTTTTTGAATATCTACTCTAAATTTTTGAAAAAACTTTTAAAATTTATACAACATACAAATACACACATTACATATGAGCATTTGGATTCTTCTTTCCGAATTGTAAAAGTTCTCCACAGTCCACGTTTCAAGAAAATACAAATACAACTACAAGTACAGGTTTATACTATTTACTGTTACAACATTGAATGTAGCAAAACATGGAGCATGGGACATGGAGAAAAGGCAATACCTACACGGTTTTCAAGGGAGGCGATTAGTTTCTCCGTTTTAAATAAGGAAACGCGTAACATGTACAATGTACAAGGTACAATGTACAACTATCTACGACTAGAGAGAAAGACGGCGAAGACGGAGACGGAGAAAGGAAAACCCAAGTTGAGTTGAGTAGAAAGCAGAGAGAAGAGAGAAGCGGACCAGAACTAGTGACTAGTGGAATGGATAAAAAAGGAACGCTAGCCGAATACGAAATCGTATCAAGTTATAAATGAAATGAAAATGCTCCTAGTGTCCAATTCTTTCCTTGGTATTTCGCTCTTTCACTATTTTGTAGTCACATACAAATTGGTCGATTGGTTTTCCTTCCTTTGGTTCTCCAAGTTCTTGTTCCTTCTCCAGTCTCGAGTCTCCAACTTCCATTCTGTTGTATATATTATTGCACAACTACACTTGACTTCCACTGACTCTGTTACTACGTTCTCTCCATTTCTCGTTCTCTCGTGTTGTTCAAATTAAGTTTTTATCATGGAGCTTTACATTCTACAGGCATTGCATTCACTTTATTTATTATCAAGATCATAGTCAAATGGGATTTCCTTGTACTGGAAGCTGGAAAGTGGGACTGAAATCCAACTATTCCAACCTCCAACTCTATTCTGTATGTTGTATGCTCTCTCATTCTCATTCTCCTTCTCCTTCCCATGCTCACGACTACTCTTTCCATCTTTGAGAACTACAGTCTTTGCGTTTAGAATTGGAAATTCCAAATTTGGAATGGCAACTTTTCGGAACATTTAGAGCATTTCCGTGTTCCGTTCCGCTTCATTTATTCACTCCTTCTCATGCAATTCCAAAGCAGAAAGAGTAGAACGAGAACGACTATTTTATTGATCTATTGTAAATTTTCAAATCATAATTTTTTTGGGGTATTTTTTAATTCTTTAAATCCTTATAAATCCTTGTATAAGTATAAGTATTGTATTGTACTGAATTACTGTGTTTGTTGTAGTAAAACTTGAGCGGGTTAAAAAATTTATAAAAATAATAATAAAAGAAATTCAATGTATTGTAGTCGCAATTAGAATAATTTTTTCTAGTTCAAAGCTAATTTCAAAAAGTTGTATAACAGTCTTGAAAGCTCGCTTATTGTGAAACCGGCCAAATTTGAGGAATAAATTGGAAATATATGTAAAATGTATGTGTATTTGTATGAATTTTTATGTGTGGAACGTAGAAAAGGAAGGAATCTTAAGAATCAAATAAAACAAATAAAACAAATAAAGGGATATCCAAGAATGAGCTTATGAGTACTCGAGTACTACATACTACATAGAATAGGCCGTCTTATTCTGGTTTGGTCTGGCTAAAGTTGGAGAATGGATGGACGAATGTGCATAATTTAGACTTTTCCATGCATGGCGTCCACAATTTCATTCCCTCATACTCAATGCTCAAGACTCAAGACTCCACGAATGTGTTCCACAATGAATGGATGAATGGATGATGATGCTTTTTAAGGGATTAAGTTTTAATCAAATTCGGATACTTTGATTGAATTTGCTCTGTACTCAGATGGTCCTTTCTTGGATGGAAAATCTCAATCCACTTGTGCTGATGTGCGACATTTGGTCTGATTGAGTCTCATCTGGCTCATGGTTCATGGCTCATTCATATACAAACACAAGCACAAACAAAAACACCGAACACTGCACACAAGTACAAACAAAAACACCGAACACTGCACACAAGTACAAACAAACACGTGCATATCCCATACAGCACAATTCTATACAACTAGACATCTATATTCCACAACTACCGTATGTATTTTCTCTTGTGGTGCAGAGCAAAAAAGAAGCTTCATTTGTAATTTTCTAAGGGGCTTGAGAGTAGGCAGACACACAACGACTGCAAGTCCAACCCGAATCCGAATCCGAATTAAAGTAAAGTAATTTAATACATTCTGTTTTCTATCCTATAAAATCTATGTACATGTAAACTCTTTGGTAGTACCGAGATTTTTACAGGCTCTAAAATACACTGGACGTCGGACCACGTTTAATCGGATTTAAAAGGAAACGCCACTGATTTTTTATGCCTGCATACTTTGATTTTTGTTCCTTGTGTCTTGTGTATTGTGTATATTACAATAAATTGTACATGCATCAAACCACGCTACTTTTTTTTATTCCACTTGTTCAAATGACAAATGTGCCGTAATGGATTAAATTTTGTATGCAGATTTACAACTCCCAATTAATTAATTCAACACACAACGGATATATTATGCATCCATTTTGTATTTTGCATTCCCCATGTTTAAATTTAAGGCTTGTTGTTACGTGATTTCATTTTACTGTCCGATTATTCTCACCATTATTGAGATTACTATTACTGTAGTCAAGTTTTATTTCACTCGTCTAAAATCAAACTGTTCCTCCTGAAATTGATAGGCTATAGACTATAGACTATTTGAATAATTTCAAAGGCTGTTCTGTCAAAATTAACTAGACGAATTTAGATTCAGAATTCAGTACAAGTAAATCAATTTGAGGCAATTTTTGAAAGTGTGAAAGGAGCAAAAATAGCGTGTACATTGGTTGTAAAAAATGTATATTGTATAGAGAAGGGCGACATTTTTAGTCAAGTTTTTAGTGTTGCTCAAGAAAGATAAAGAAAGTTGAGTCTAGAGTCTAGAGTTTAGAGTGGAGTAAAAATTAGATGAAATTGCAGGTGTAATAATAATGAAAAATTAAAGAGTGGGGCAGGTTACAAAATAGTTGCGGACAAATTAATATAACGATGACGACAACACATTAACTACCTTTAAAATGACGGAGGTGAACACTGAACACTGAACAGTAGCACATACTACATACTTTGAAAAAAGTACAAACTACATGTTATAGGACATCAAACAACACGTAATCATTTTTATTATGTATTTGCTCATGTACTGTATAACACGAAATAGGAATACAAGCGCGTGTACAATGTACATTATACATATGTATTACGTATTCGCAAAACTAGGGAAGAAAGTTGAAATTAGAAAAACTAATAATACATAAACAGGCTAGAGATTGGACGAGTTGAGACTTGAGTCATGGCCATTGTCGTTCAAGTAATAGGGAAAACATAGAGTGTCGTCCATGTCGCATGAACATACATAATAAAGTATACACCGTATAGTCTGTATTCTGTATGTGCATTTCAGCGTACGGTGTACAATGTACAATACAGGAGAACTAGAGAAACTCGCCAAAGCATACCGCAAAGCATTGTATGCTTGAGAGCCATTGCGAGGTTGTAATGACCATATTAACGCTGTTAATTCTTATCATAAATGGTCATCAGTGTGATAGTATAGTTTATGAGCGTAACTATTATTATTGTAAAAACAACGAGTCATTCCCAGGGAGAAAACGTCAAACAAGACTTCTCATGTCTATCCTATTATTATCATCATTATCATTAGCATTATCTTTATCATTATTATTATTAGTATTAGTACTGTGTTGTCTACCAGCCTACCACACATTTTTATAAGCAAAAGTACAGATATTCCAATTCCACTATGGTGTCTAGTCTCATTCATGTTTGACTCAAAACAGACAATGTCATCTGACCATCTTCATCCAGAGTCAGAGTAACGAAGTAATTTATAATTCATACAGAAAAAAGAAAAAGCCTAACCTACATAATTCTGAATTTTGATCTAGTGAACAGTGAGAATTATTATGCAGAAAAAGGAGAAGCAAAAGCTAATAAAATTTCCAGTTGTTAAATGTACCTTTTTAAAATATTCTGGAATGAGTTTTCCTTGGATTTTTCTCGTAAAGGTGGTTTCCCATTCCTGCTGAAATTGGACCGTCCAGGTGATGTAATACAATGGATTTCACCTATGAGGCAGCACTTTGGTCAAATTCTGGAAGAAAAACCACAAGATAAAAAGAACATTAGGTATTATGTACTAGACATAGATGCACGTACAATGTATAATGTACACGCATCTATAATACAAATGATCATGATCATCTTCAAAGCTAATGGTCTATGCATTTTTCTATACAGTTTACACCCTTCCATTCTATATCTAAGCCCATGTCTGCATCCTACTTTTATACATACATACATACAAAAGAGATATGCCGTTCAGCCTTCCTACACAGAATTACTATACTTACTATACACACATGTATGAGAGTGTATTACAGCCCCAGTCAATTTCTTCATATTCATTTCTCCCCTACATCCATTATCAATATCACATACATCATTATATGTATCTTGCAGAAGCTTTTAAACACGTTCACATACATACTACACACTACAGAAAGTGCAAAAAATAGTGTAAATATTTGAAATTCCTCTGTAGCTTAGAAAGCAATTATTGTGTACACATTTAGCTGCTCTTAAAAAGTACAATGTAAAAACTTTAGGTAAGAAGATTGTGCTAAAATTCAAAATGGATAAAAATTAAATTTGCCAAAACCAAAAGGAGACTCAAAATTTCCACATTTTTATAAAAACCTTTGAATTTCATACAGTACTTTTGTCAAACTAAACCAAAAAAGTAAAATGTGTAGTTTTTTAATATGTTTTGGGTATGCTGAAATGCGAAAGAGTTTTCATGAAAACTCTCACTTTGTGCATGTAAACCTAAATGTCAGACTTGCATGTTTAGAGTATAGTGTAATAGTGTATATGTACATGAGTAGTTTCTGTATCTCTTATTGTGATAGTACGGAGTATGTAAAAAAGTGTAGTATGTATGCATGTATTATGTATATTATGGATAGATAGATAGACTTGATATTGTTTGTATAACGGCTGTGGCTGCTGCTTATGTAAAAAGGTTTTGGAGACAGAAAGAGAGAGATGAGGTCATAAATCAAAGAGGAGAAAGGGAAAATCGAGTTGGGGCGAAAAGCATGGCGATTGCGAGTTGGTTAGAACTCGAGCTCGAAAGTTAGAAGGATAGCGATAGAACGGGAGCCCGTGGAATACTCCATGCGTTTGCGTGGCCGCCATTCCTGTTTCAAAAACTCCAAAGTTCCAAAGCTCCAAAGCTTCCTGCACACACATATACGGAGGTAGGTTCACAATACACAATGTACAATGTATATGAGCCACGCAACCCTCGCTCACACAGAATCCAGTATTCACATATTCACATAGTACACAGAACATACATGCATAATGCATACTCCTTTTCAGTATAGGCTAAAGACACATACAATTTTTTTTTACTCAAGTCTCAAGTGATAGAAAACACAAAACAGCAACCCACTGTAAGATTTTACTGTAGAATGTACGATTCTACAGCCCAACCCGACGTGCACAAAATTCAATAAAGTAAAAATGCAGTAAATATTTTTTCCTCTCTTTTCCTCAATTTCCAAAGATGTAGAAATAAGAAAGTATAAAAATCAATACAGGATCTTTTCAAGTGCAATAATACAGTTACAGAGGAGCATTTCATTTTATTTTAAGGAAATAGTTAGTAAATGGAGAGAATGTACGTTGTACTATCTATGTTCTATAATCTATAATCTATAATATAATTATAATATAAATTAAATTGAATTTTCATGTTCAACTTTGCTAATAATAATAATACTAATATACTAAATTATCCTATATACTTTCTTCGATACCAATGGAGAAAATGTTACTATTTAGGTTAACCAATTCAAATTTTGTCTTTGAAATGTATCATTGTGTTTTTGGTTTCTTTTGCAAAGTCCAGACTTGATATCAGTATCAGTACCAGAGTGTGTAGATAGTAGATAATGGAGAGAGTATTGTAGATATGTTAACACGGCTAGAAAAAATCTATTTTCTTCATAAAAGGATCGGAATTCGGATACGCCCGTGCAATTTAGACTGTATTTGGAAATTCCCAGCCTCTCAGCTCTCAGCTAACAGTATTGCACACTGGAAAGCATACACGATATCTACTGCCTACTATCTATTATCTACACGACACGAACAATAGAAAAAAACTGGAAAAATTCCGCAGTCACACATGTGAGAAAAAAAGTCTGGTCGTTTTTGTAAAGATATTTGTTGTTTGTTCTATGCAGCAGATTATCCTGCATGTAATATAATGTAATGTATGGCCATACAAAGATGAAATAGATAGATAGATAGATGGATCAGATATACAAAAGTATAATATGGAATACAGAACACAAAGTCCTAGAGCTCTGCACTTCACACATCGACAATAGTATAGTACAGATACAAAATACAGCCACAATATGACTCCTCAGCTCTTGGTAAATCAATATTTACAGGCTTTTCTTTTTTATTTTGCTTATTTCAGTTTTATCTGATTCGATTGCTTGCTGTGTTTTTTTCTGTACAACATAACAAAAAATTAGAGCAAAAATACTTTCTTACTATCGACTTTTGCTATCGATTTAGAGGTGCAGACGTTCCTATTTGCGTTTATTCAAGTATTTGATTTATAAGCTCTGATTTAGTCTAAATTTTCAAGTTGCTTTCATTTCCTACCTTTTTTTCTCACAATATAGTAAATAGTAAATACATGGCACATGAAACGCAGTGTACTCGTTTGATCTTTCTAATTTTATTTCTAGCATTATAAATGATAATATTCTAGTATTCTAACACTGTGTAAGAGAAAATCACATAGTGAAACCTGTTCTTTTTACAGTATTGAAAATGTATTGACAAAAAGCAAACAAACAAGCCAAAGCAAAAGAAACACACAAACAAACAAAAACAAGAACAAGTGCCACTCGCCACTAATAATAATAAAAATAATAGTAATACTAATAGTAAAAGTAATAGGAATAATAATAATAAAGAAATCATCACACTACTTGAATTACTAAAATACTTGTCATTTGAATAAAATTGACACTAAATTCCCAGTGACAATCCTGACAGGAGGAATTACAATAAAATGTAATGCTCCATTAACATTAAATGGATAATAATAATAATAATCATAATCTTTTCATCATAATCATAATAGATGAAATATTGATGGTGATTTTTATTTTTCAATTTGAATAAATATTATCATAATAATAATGATGATGATTTCATTAGCCTGAGCACTACCATCAACCATCTACTATAGCATAACCACGATGTTGCCAATAGTTATAATGACGATGACCAAGTCAATGATGGTGGTGAATGGTTCATTAGGTTCTCGAGACTCGAAAAGTTACAAGAGAGAATCACTTAATCTTAATTCCTAGTTTAAAATTAGAGTCAACGTCCACGTCAAAATCAACTACTCTGTCTTGTCCAATGAAATGAAATGTGGGCATTAGCATTAAGACAAGAACTGAAAACTGGCAACTTGTAGTATTATACAATGTACAATAGTGCTCACAGAGTACAGAGATAATATAATAAATATAAAAGGTTAAGGTGTACATAATATAAACACGCACTTTCATTCTCTTGTTGCGGCGTCAAGTTGATGACTTTGAAATATAATGAAAAAGAATTTTAATTTGGAAATGAATGATTTTAAGCCGTTAAGTCGATGTGTTAACGTGAATGTTATGACTATGAGAACATGGTTTTGACTCTGACTCTGTGCCTTCTGGTCTATCTTCCTCTGTCTCTGTCTCTCTGTGTGAACACGGTATACATAATACATAATATAACAGATATACATACAGAGTATCTATTACTTGTCTTCTATCTGTACAATGAGATCAAGTTAACCATAACTATGCAATTTACCCAGACCTACCTTAAACAATAATCATTTAACATAAGTATAATGTGAGAACAAGAGCCATAGTCAATGAAATAAAAGAATACTGTATGTTTTATAGGTTAACTAAAGTTGAGGACTCTCTGTCTGTACAGTATAGTGTAGTAAATGTAGGTATAATATAGTCCGTGTACTGTTGTAGTTATCTACACAGGCAGAGACAAACGAAAGGAGAGGAAGGAAAACCTTTTTTGCATATGCACAATTCATAAAGATAAAAGTTGTTTTCAAGCTCATAAAATAACTTATAACATAACTCACAGTATACAAGTCTCTGTTATATTTTTGTTCTTTTCCTTTCTTCTTCTTTTTCTTCTTTGGTCTTTGGCACATCTTCTTCTTTATTACTTGTTGTAGTGTTGAGTGTTGAGTTTTGAGTGTTGACTAAACTTGACTTGCATCTTGATCGTCATGCATCACCATAACATAAATGATAAAGGCTTGAAAAATGTATAACTTTTGTCTTCTCCTTGTTCAGCATTGAGCATATACAATTATATGCAGGCAATTGTCATATCGTTAAATGCACCACATAACAAAACATCACATCAGATAGGAGGTGGAATTATACAAGTTGTACAAATACAAATACGTGTACATATATGTACAATGTAAATTCTGCATGTATTATTTAGAAGGTAACTATTCTATACTGAATGCATGTATACATATATTTACTTGCTGGGTCGATTGGGAGCTGGATTTTTAAACGAGGGCGACACTACAACACACTATAACACAGAGCATTCAGTATTCAGCCAATAACTTGTATCGGCACTTCTATTGGTCCTCCGCTGGCAAGTCGCAGGTCGCAAGTCGCACTCTCATCCCAAATTCAAATTGAACGAGGGAGCCAATACAAACATACATATTCTTATAAGGTGGTGTTGTACATATACATGGAACACAGGGTAAAGGTACATATATGTACATATTTATTAGAAAGACACGTCTTTGGCAAATTTGTACAGTGCAGTGGTGATAATAATAATAGTAATACTAATACTGATGATGGTTATGAAGATAGATATGATGATGATGACGATTCCGTGTGAACTGTGAACGATAACAGCAAAGACACACCAAACTGGTTTCCAATGATATTATTATTGGTGTATGAATGTGTAATTTCCGAGCGGGAAGCAAAGCAGACAGGAGCAGCTCGGAGGTTGTAGTATTACAAAATCTCATATATATATGAATTTGATCTCATGAATTTCAAATCAAATATCTTCTTGAGAGACGAAACTGAGAATTGAGAATACCGACAGAATTTCAATGTCTATTTTACTTGTATTTTAAATTCTGTGAGGTTTCTTCTTGCTGCTGCTGCTGTTGTTGTTGTTCTTGTTGTCGCTGTTGCTGTTTCGCCTTCATCTTTTGATATTAAAACACCGCACTTGAAATTCCACTACTGAATTTGACTCACGTCAACGTCAACATCAACGGCAAAGTTAACTCACTGTTCTGTTCCGCTCACTCTTTTACTCACTCACTTAATTCAAATTCAAGCACTAATGTAAACTACTGTACTTGCCGTTGGTGTGCAGATTTACATGATCAAAATTAGAATTGAAATTAGAATTTTAAAACCTCGTGTATAGTCAACACTGTTGGTTTTTTTCCTTCTCACTTGTGTTGGTGACAATTAAAGACTGAGACTGACTTGGTAGACTTGAGAGAAGAAGGGACGGAGGAGACTTTGACTTTGAAAATGGATGTTTGGACCGTTAGACACATTCTTTTCAATTTTGAGCGTTTCCTTTCCGTTTTTTTCAATCCTGTGAGGAAAAGGAAATAGGAAAGGAAGGCAGCTGCAAGCTCTAGAGTCTAAATCTAAACTCCACGAACAGATGATTTTTCCTACATTTTCTTGTATTTTGTATTTTTGTATACAATTTTTGTCTCCAATTGTACAAGGAAAAATATATATTTTTTCGAAAAAGGTAAGTCTACTTTCGTCTAGTTCTTTTTGCTGACTGACTGACAGACGAAGGAGAAAAGACGAAGGATACTTTTACTTTTAGACTTAGTCAAGGGTCCACATTTATGTTAGGCTTTAAACATGAATTTTATAGGCACATAAAAATTTCCCCTATTGCAAAAACTAAAATGTGCAAGTAAAAAAGCCGTCTTTTTAGTTTATTAGTGTGGATGAGAGATACGAATACAACTACAAATACAAATGCATTATACGTCGTAGGTTATACATGTAGAATATTATATGGAGCAACCACCACGGGTTTTACGCGTACATAAAATTGTGGTAGAAATGAACAGAGCAAAAATATCTGCACGGAAAAATTCCATGGATGTATTTGTATTTGTATCTGTATTTGTAATCTGTGTGTAACCAAGTCTATTCTGGTTTCTGGTATATGCAGATCTCATGCTTGTCAGTTGAACAGTACATACGTGTTGCATCATTTAACATTTACATTTGTACATTTGTAGTTTTATACATACACACATATTCAACTCTGTAGAGCGGCACATGTTCAGTTACTACCCGTTTACTATTTCAATTTAAACTTAGTTGACTTGTGTGAGACTTGATAGGTAGATAGGATTTTATGAGTCTTTTGTAGGTAAATAAAATTTGAAATGGCCATGTTTACAGCTTTTTTACTAGTAGATCGTAAATGTAACTAGAACTATAGTAGACCAACCTTGCGCCTTGCAAAACTACACGTACATGTAAAAAGCCAACACCAAAGCCAACGCCAAAGCCAAAGTATTCAGTATACAGTCAAACTCCAAGAAGAACAAGAAGAATTACCACTGTTACTAATACAGCTATTTATTTAGATTTGAATTCCTCTTCTCCTCACTCATCCACATTTTTTCTCACTTATAAGCCAATTATCTGTCTAGTAAAATTCATTTTAGAATTAATTTAAATTTTATCCATAATTTATTTACTCCACAAAGTCCGCCTTCCACATCCATTTTAATTAATTAAACTATCTCATGCATGCAAATAAATTTACCGCATAATTCTCTCATTGAACATGTGTAGAGTGTTACGACGTTCTGCATAATATACAATATACAAAATACAGAATGTAAGAAGAGTGTTCCTCAAACCTCAAATATTCAAGTAAATAATAATGAAGAGCGGCTTCCGTATATTATATGTTAAAGAAGCCTATTTCATGAAATTCGGAACATGCATACTTGCATACTGAATACCTACATCCTAATTCTAGTTCTAGTATATGGTTCAGGTTCATCATGAAAAAGCTCACTTGAAATCATTCTAAGACTAAAACATGTGCAATGTGTAATGTGTAGATATCATAACTACGTGCATGCATTTAAATAAGCATGCATGAGTCTGAAATCAAGATCAACTTGGCTTATCTTGATCATTTTTTTCATGTGTGTTATATAATTTGGCGTAAAATTTTTATTCATGTTCAAAATGTACAAATGTATATTATATGTAGACAACGAGGACTACATGATATATTATACATTATACATATGTAACACGCACATACCATATCATAGATGTGCAGGGTAGCATTCGTAATTCGTAATACTTGTGAATTGCATGTCTATGCCATGTTCAATGTTCAGGGCTCCTCCTTCTCGTTCTCCGTCTGCTTCATGGAAATCCATCAACCAGCTCTAGCTTTTCTTCCATTTCGTCTAAAATCATGACAAAAACACAAACAAAAATTGCTATAATAATATATATAAGATCCAGGTTTTTTTTTCTCTTTTCTTTCTTATTTTCTGGCCCTTTTAGATTGAAACTTTGATTTGGATTTGGACTTGGATTTTGAATGTAAAACAAGTGAAAAGAGTATAGTAAATAGTGAACACACATGAAGTCAAAGCCACACAAAATACAAAGTACAAAACAAACCACAAGAAATGTTCATCCAAATGTATTAAATGGAGAAGGAATGAAAAAAGGAACAAGTTTACGCATTTCATGAATTGAGAATATTATAGTATGTATAGTTGTAGTTTTGTAGTTGTAGTTGTAGAAGCATTCCATTTCCATTTCCATTATAGTACAATTATTATTATGATTATTGTGTACATTTTAACGTCTTGTTTTTCCCTCTCGTGTGTGGCTTTTATATTATATTATGATTACTTGAATGGATGGATGGATTGATGGTTGATGGTTGGATAGATGGATGATTACTCTTTATTATATTATACTTGAGACATTGTATGTTGTATGTTGTTATTAGTGTTGAATAATATTCATATTACATGTTACATACTACATACTAAATACAATGTATGGAGTATGTTCAATGCTCATACAATTTCATACAATTTACATGGGAGTTAGGTAGTAAGTAGACATGAAAGAGTGTTTGCATTTTGTATGTGTGTGGGAATGTACAATGTACAGTGTAAATTGTACATATGCATGTTATGAGAGTCATCAAGTAAATTTTATAGCTGAGATATCATGTACAATAATAATTTTGTGCTAAATTAAAATGTGTGTAGTGTTAAAGATTTTACAGTGGAACACAAAAGTACTCTTGAAAGTATGTACTAATATGGTGTGAATTTACGAGGCTATTAGTCTTAATTTGATTACTTTGAAATAAAATCATGGAAATGAAATTTCTACAGTATAATATGTATTTTCCTATAGACTCAGAATTCTATCTTCCCTTTATCGCAAACTGAATTGAGAATTGAGAACAGAAAAGACACAGAAACAGAAATATGGAATTGGATAAGAAGAGACAAACTAATAGATATTTTAACTCAAACTTTTACAATTTTATCATGTATTCAAGTATTCAAGTATGAATTTTCTTGTCCTGGATGCAACTGATCCTCTTTGATTCCGTTTTGAGTTGATTATTCAAATGTGATAAGTATCAACTTGAACATTATCAAGTAAAAAATGTATAATTTATGTAGTTTCAACGTTACCCCTTAAGGAAAAAAACGAATAGTCATTTTCTTAAAAAATTGTACATAAGTTGAATAGGAAAATCCAGAGAAATTTGCACATGAAATTTCCATCAGGGAACTTTTATACTAATTTTTATTCATCTCAAATTCAGATTCAGATTCAAATTCAAATGATGAGTTATGACCTTTGTGTTCTTCAATAAATAAATGAGTAAATAAATAAATCTGAGATTTGTTAATACAGTATTTTATAATTTAAGTATTTATTAATAGTGTTTAAACATTGATAATCTTTCATGTTCTGACTTGAGATTGATATTTCCTCCTCCTCAGACTTACTTCTTACGTCTTACATCCCACATCTTACATCTTGCTCATCACTTAAAATTCTTGATTCTTGATCGTCTTCAGTGTTCATGTACATATTTATCTTCATTTCTATTGCGATATGATTAATATACTGCTGGTTACTGATAAAATAAAATATCTGCATAAATCCAAGCACTTACTTCTCATTAGTATTATCATTATGGATTTTGTACTAGTAAAAAAAACGGAATTTATGTCAATCGAAGGACTTTTCTCATCTCCTTATCAAAAAGTCATAAATTTTCCAAATGATCTGCAGCGCACAAATGTCAAGAAAATATAAACTTCTTCTCCTCCTTCTTTTACTAACTGACGGACTCATTTTTTTACAGTCCAATAGCTCATACTCATACCAAATACATGTATAAGTTTCCTAGTTATTTATACGTTTGTATAAATAGACCCAACAGAATATACAGAGTATGCATACAAAGGCGACTGGCGGCTTTTAGAAATTCATTCATTTTTTTGAGTCATGAAACATCCTTTACAAATGCATTACCATGTCAATGTATGAAACTATGAGCTATGAACAAATACAAAGAGAAAAACAACTCTCAGTAAACTGTTTATCTCTCTTTTATTGAGAATGGAGAATTTAAAATTTCAAAACTGAATAAATTGAGAAACAGAGGCAAGTATTTTTAAAATATTACAAGTGATAAATCACTAAATTAACGATAAAAAACTGATACACTATTTTTCAAAGTAAAAAAACAATCTGTTTATTATGAATTTCCAATTTAATTCACAGTGCAAAAGCTTCAATCAATATAAAACAAAAAAAAACATCATAAAACTATTATTTTTGTTTCATCTTTGACTCAAACTAGTTTATGCAATTAGAATTTTCGTAACAAGCTCTTCAACAATTCTGGATCAAAATCCTGTACAAACTCCAAAATTAAAACACGGAGATTTAAAAAAAATCTGTATCCTTGTTCAATGGACAACTTGGAAGGAAGTAGATTATTAATTATTATGATTCAAGTTGAAAGCTGAGAAAAGCTGAACTCAAAAGAAAGGCTGGATTTGGGTTTTATCTATTTGCATAGAATACGATCTTATGACCTATATGAATAAAACATGCTGAGACACAAAAATTATGTCTGCTTATAGAATTGAGAATGGTATATCAATATCAATGATATGTACGTTTTTTAAATGAGCAACACAAATTTCATGCATCCGTAAGCATGGACATAATATTTGTCTCTGTGTACATTCGTATCTGAATGAATATAAACATGGATACATACTCACAGACAGAACCTACACAACAAAACGCGACTACTCGTCCTCTCAAAAACAAAACATAATACATATCTACAAAACTATGAAACACAAAGAGTACAAAATGAATTTGTATTTGATTTGGATAAAGAATGAAGAATGAATGCACATAGCAAGTGTTAAAAATACTTAAAAATACAATGTATCGCATGTTGTTGTTGTTGATCATTGTCTTTCTCACTCCAAACTCCAAACAAGTAGACACACAGATATACATCTATAATCTATAATCTACAGGCTACACCGTCTGTCTATACACAGTCGAGTTACAGAGACAAAAAAAATTGTACAAAAGACTTGTTTAAAATGACCCATTATTGCACTCATGAGATTATCATTAAATCCATGAATTACCATTGAAAAAGAATTAAAGATTGTGTTCAAGCTACAGGCCTTTGGAGTTTAGTGTTTGGAGCATAGACAAAGAAAGGAAGGTGCCATTTATAGTTACTGTTTGTAACTTTGTAGTATTTGTTTCATTTGACTAACTCCTGTGCATGTGTGTATGTATAATATACATAAATGTAGTTATTTTTCGCCTACCTTTTTTTACTCCTTTTATTTATGCTTATAAGAGTTTGAGGCAGGAGCCAGAGCATGAATACATGAATTACACATCAAGTATTTGCATTCATTTGCATAAGTAGGAAAATACAAACACAAATATATAAATACAAGTACAAATACAACAGGAGCAACAAAACAACGACAAATAGTTGAGTCGTGATGGAACAAGTTGAATGTATTATGTATTACAGAAACAGAAACTACTTGTAATGAAAAATATCCATATCCATATCCAACACGTCCAGAATTTTGAATTCACGTCCTCAGAAGGAAATTAAGTTAAGTACCTACACTGAGAAAATTTTCCGAGCACAGTCTACAGTCTACAGTCTGCATTGCAATATGAAATTATTTCAAGCAGAAGCATTTATTTTGCTCAAGTCTCAAGTGTAAAGACTAAAGGAAACTTTGAAGTGTTAGTAAAATGCTCATTGTTTAAGGTTTGAGGACTGGAGCTCGCTCATATGTTAAGAATTGATAATTAAGAAACTTCCAAACTCCAAACGTATTACGTACTTTATATTATACACAATACACGATACACGGATGGGAATAATAATTAGCTACAAGACGTCGTCTGCAAAGAGTTTGAGTCTTGAGTCTAGAATCCAGAATCTAGAGTCTCACTTACGTTCATGTTGATTTTGATTTTGAATTTCAAGTTGGACTTTGACTTTGTCTGCATATGAAGTATATAATATAATATAATCACTTCCAAATTTCAACACCACATCATAATTGCCACCTGAGCAGGAACAAGCAGTAGCAAAAA
The DNA here is from genome assembly GCA_019776565.1 of Sminthurinus signatus. Lineage (NCBI taxonomy): Eukaryota > Metazoa > Arthropoda > Collembola > Symphypleona > Katiannidae > Sminthurinus > Sminthurinus signatus. The sequence continues at coordinate 61,205 of JABASP010000152.1, forward strand.
CAGTACAACAACAGCAATAATACTTTCGTCTCTCATGTCCCATATTTATTCAGAATACGTAGTACGTACCATACATGCTACACAGTACACACATGTATATTATTCACATTGTACAATACCATATACTTTGACTGAAATTGTACATTATATGTAGTGACTATATTGAGCATTTTGACTTTGAGTAGTCCGCTTGTTTGCATTTGTGTACATAAATGAATATATTTGTTTCCATGCATCCAAACAAGCTCTCTAAAACAAATGCTCTTCTTTTTGAATAAGAATAAGAGTAGCATATTGTAGACTGTGGACTGGTGAACTGTAGAATGGTAGTTGTTGAGCTGTGATCCTGAGAAACGATAAATACATAGGAACATACGAGTCTACTCGAGTTTTTCCATTCCGATTTCAGAGATAATCTAACTTGAGTCAGTTCCTCTAGTTTTTGTTTCACATGTAAAATTATTATTCCTTTTCCTTTTCTGCTTTTACTTTGACACTGGCTGGAAGCTGGAATGAAATGGAATGGAATGACTGGGCACTGGATATTGCATGACAAAAACTATTAGGATTATTATTCCAGATTCAACATTTTCTTTTCTTTTTATAAAACGGTTTCTGAAGGTTCTACACAGCTTTCAGCTTCATTTCATTTCAGTGGAACTAAGATTAAAAATCTTTTAGTAGAATTTTCTAAATGCAGAACATGCAGTAATTTTCAAAAATCTTCAAAAAAGATTAGGATTATTAATAAGCCTGACAAAATACTGGAAACTGTAAAGGAGAATACAATTTTGTTTAGTTTTTTTTTGAGGTACTTTAAACATAGTGTATAAAAATGCAAAGAATTTTTATTTCCCCATTTCCATTTCCTTATGCAAATTTTTATTCCAGTAAATAAAATGGGATAAGGTATGATAAGGCAGAGGTGGTAAATTTATTATCCCAATCTAGTATCAAGAATCTAGAATCAGCATATTTTATGCGTGTTACATTATATTATATATTATTATGTGGTCATAACATAATGTTTATGTATTAGATTCCTATGGAAACCATTGCATTATATTATACAATATACATGATACATGCACATGAAGATATGTACAAAGATATGGCCTCTGACTGTACTTAGAGCTGTTTCTTTTGCCTTTCTGTTGCTGTGGTCTATGGGCTATAGAGTTATTAGTATTCCATAAATAAAAATGCCATCAAAATATACGGTAGTTTATGGTAGTTTATTTTTGTGCCTTGGTTGAATTTATGACATCTTTTCCCCATTACATTCATTTAATTCATATTTAAATTGAAATCCAGCACGTCGTAAAGCAAGTAAATGTACACATAACATGTTACATACATCTCTTAACCTTATATTATTGATATTACACAAGTTACACAAGCACGCCATAGAAACTCTTACCAACACAATACAATACTATACAATAGCAGCATCTCATTCCACACACAAACATGAGCATCGAGCATTGAGCATATGAGTTCAAGTTGAATTTCCTAAAGGGAATTAAATGATTTATGAATTGTATGCCAGAGTACAGAAAAGAGTAGAGTAGAAGGGCTCCAATTCATTTTCATTTTCTCTGTTTACTCATTGTGACTCAAGGAAGCATCAACTCCAACAAGCCAAGTCAAGAACCAAGAACTAAAAACACACAAGTATGATCTATCTCAAAAATTTGAATACTAATGCACTAAAATCTAAAATGCAACCATTTCAACTATTATACAAAAAAAAACAAAACTGGACACAGATTGACAGACATGGTGAAAACATCAACATTCTTCTATTTATAATATTCATATACACTGAGCTGAACTAGAAAGCTAATACCTAATACTTGATAATAAGATACATTATCCAGGCACATTCAAGAACAAAGTGATGTAAAAAAATATGATTTGATTATTTTACATTCTCAAATCTTTGACATTCTACAGAATCCAGAATACAAAATCCAACATTGAACATTGTACAGTGTAAATTCATAAAGTTAGCAAGTGCACACACAGCCGAGTTGAAACTTGACAGCGCAGAAAAAATAAATGCGGGGTGTGGGACTAAAAGGAAGAGCATGAGTTGGAAATCCAAATCCAAGTCCAACTCCAAATTCAAATCCTTAAGATTCAAGACTACAAGAAGACTAGTCTACATTTTATCAAAAAGAAGTAGGAAGAAAAAAAAACGCGTCGGTTGTTTTCCTTTGGTTTGGCTTGGTTTGTGTGGACTGACAAGAGTCTTTTGAATTATTAGATGGTAGTTTTTGATTTATCTTTGCAATTATGCCACCTATGTAAGCATGTATGTACATATGTACCTCGTGGAATCTTCTGTCTAATATCTAATATCTGGTATCTATTCTTTTTGGTTTACTCTCAAGTCTCGAGTCTCAAGTGAAATAAATTCACAAGCATATGATCATATGAATCTTTTTATTCAACTTTTTTGATATATAAAGTTCATATACCTTTCACACAATAAAATGTATAGTGCATAGGCACATGTACAAAGGAATTGCTACAATTGAAGAATGAAAAACCACAATCTAGTATTTTTAAACCGAGTATTATATTCTATATTCTATATTATTCCATATTCTCTCTAATACTTTACTTCATCTTCTCCACTCGTGTATGAAGTATGAAGTATGAACCAAAAGTTTTCCGTCTGTATTCTGGTTTCTATGTTCTCCAGAGCTTTGAATTCTGAATTCTTTTATTTTCTATCTGTGAAGATTGTACTAACTCTTCTGTCTCTCTCTCTCTCTCTCTTTTTCCACCATGCACATGGAGAATGGAGGATGGAGATTGGATATCCAGGAGAAGACGTGGAATGGAATGGAGAATGAAGAATGAATTAAAACTTGTTTCGCGAGCTCTTTTGATTGTGAATGACAAAATATGGTCATAAATCTTGTCAAGAAGAGAGACTAGAGACTAGCCGAGCACTACAAACACACACTCACACACACAGACATTTTAAACTGATTGAAGATGATACTGTACAGTGGAACTACATATACGAATATTTGTATAAAAAAGAGTGGGGGATTCTAGATTCTAGATTCTCGACTCTCCATCTTCAGTGTTGTCGGCTATATATATATAATAGCTGCTAGTTTATCTGTGTATGGACTACGGACTACGAACTAGGGACAGTAGACAGTATCATACATAACAAGCTAGCAGCTTCGAATTTCAAATTTCCATTTGAAAAAAAAGAGCTACGTATCTTTTAGAAGGAAAGATTGAGGACCACTTCTGGTTTCTGGTTTGGTCTGGTCTGGACTATCTTCTGTTGTCTGACTCAGTGCTGAGATAAGCACTAACTCTAGCTCTGTGTTTGGGTCTAACACTGTTAGCACAATCCCAGTTCTAATACCACTGTACGTTATGTATAGTTACTAGTATGTAGGTTGACAACTCGGGACAAACAAAAAAAGCGAGAGGACAACAACTACATTCAACATTCAACAATCTACAGTCTACAGCCAAGTCAAAAGTTGGGACTTAAGAACAGTGTCATTTTTCTCAGGCCCAAGTGTCACATTGCATGACAGTTTCCACAATTTAGTCTCAGAATATGGAAATGTAAGAAAAATGTCATACGCATGCACAAAAAAACTGTCTCTAAATTCTACTGTATCAGATTCGTAGGCAAAACACGTGCATGTGTAATGTGTAATTTCAAACAAGGACTCAAAGTAAGTTCATTTGACAAATATAAAATATGACATTTCTCTCCACAGCAATAATTAATATTTAAAGTATCATCTTTACATCTTTACCAAGTTACAGTCAGGTTAAAGATGAAGGTAAATACAGAGACATTTTTTTAATGATTTAATGAAAAATATGCACAACAAATTTTGAAAAACTGGATAACATGTAACAAAAGTGTGCAAAAATCCATCCATAACAAGTTGCCACAGAATATAATAGAAAAAAGGAAGGTTTATCGAGGTGTCACTTACGAGCGTCCATTTCTCCATTATGTATTATCTATAACGACACGGAGAGAGGAATGATGATGATATTTATTATTATTGCCCAATGATGAGTTTATGAGCACATAATCCAAGTCATATAAAAATTTTACACGGTGTTTTATACAAACAATACGACTAGTTTTATTACTTGAACGACGGCACAATGAAATATATACCCATACCCACAACACACAACATACAACATACAGAACAAAACTATGTACCTATTTTACTATTGTTGCAGGCTTCATAGAGATGAAAGATTCTCTGTGCATAATCCACAAAAGAAGGCAGTTTCATCTTCTCATCATGTACACATTTGCACATGTGTATTTGTACACACGTTTGCTCTACGGTGGGGTAAAAGAAAGAAAAAATTTTGCTAATCCAAACATTGATAAATAAAAGTTTGGCCAACCACTTTTTCCTTTTTCCTACATTAGGAATACGGATACGGAGTCGGGAGAGTGAATTTTGTGATGGTGTTAAATTGAATGAAGAAGAAGAAGACACTTTATAGGAATATTTAGGATCAATTCCATGTCCATTTACCATTTACCCAAAGCTCAAAGTTCGTGTAAGCACATATCGAGCTAATAAGCGTGGTCATCATCATCCACTACAATGGGAAATGGGTGTTTTATACTGTCTGCTATTGTGTGTGTATTCATATGTGAGTACATTTAGTATTCTGGATATACACATATGTATAAATATAAATAGGTTTGAATGCCCTGCAAGGGCATCTCAACGCTCAACGGTGAAGGGAGAAAGAGCCGTTTGAGAATCCAGGATAATACATACAACATACAGCATACAGAATACAAGCGTACATATTCTTTTGCCGAATATAGATAATAGTAATAGTAATAATAATAACAGTTTTTCAAGATCTCTGTATAGAGATATACTTATATTTATAGCCACAAATCCAGATACAGATACGGATAGATGCTCATGGAAACTAAAAAAAAAGGTAAACATGGTATAAATATAGCTGTAGCTATGCTTATTGTTGGGACTAGGGTATGACTATACATGGAAAGAAAGTATAGCAATGGGGCTGTACTTGGTTACTTACATAAGGACGAGTAGGGAAGGGCGACAGCCGATGCGGATTCAAGTGCTCAGGGTGAGCGTCATGGAGCCATTTTGTTTCATCAAGATCACTTCTTATTGAGCGCAATGTGAAATTTAGCCATTTATTTCGAGTGAATTTCATCTTAATGCCAAGTCTATTGGTCCTTGGTTATTACAATACGGTAGTGTAGTGTGTCCTACCTTTACTTTACTTTACTCTATTTTACATTATTACATTTGTCGTTGTCGTACTGTTGTAGCTGTACTGTGTTTTGTGTGCATGTTTGTTTCTGTGTCTTGGTTTGGTTTTGGTTTGGTGGTGTCGAGGTAAGGTATTTTATATTATTATTATTACTACTATTCTTTTTTCCCTCTTACTCTCACTTTTGTCTCTTTTGCAGTGTCTCTGTTTCTATCTCTCTCTCTCTCACTCTGTCTCACTCAACAACTTTTGCTTGCACTTTCAACTTAAACTCAGTACAGTTCAGTTCAATTTCTCAACTGTAGAAATGCAGAGACAACAAGTATGTTTATTTTTATAGGCCTCTTCTAGTGTGTACTAAAGACACCACCAAACAGTAGAAATATGTTCATGTGCACATATGCATGTATGTATTTATGTGCATAATACATAATGCATACGTACTATCTGTATAGTGTATAGCGTATAGCACATTCAATCCACATAAGTTTTTCCCTTATCTTGCAACTTTTTACTTACTTTTTCTTACAATGAAAATAGATTTCTGCTGACTATTCACTTGTCAAAAGAATAGTCAAAACATTGTCCGAGAAAAATAGTAAAACCTTTAGGATCTTCATTTAAAATAAATTCAGGAATACATTAAATTGGCAACTAGTTAAAAAATATTAAAGAAATAGCAAAATAGCTGGTGAACTAACAGGATGGATATTCTTTTAATTTACTTTAAAGTTTGGAATTGGAATTGGGAATTTGGTGGACTGAATGAATGTATGTTCAATGCTCAGTTATGAAATACCAGAAGCCAGAAGTTCATCCAGTCTTATTTACACTGTTCTCTGTGCAACTATAATAATAATAATAATAATAGTAATAATAATAATAATGAGTGTCCTCGTAAATAATTTTAATTCTTCAATCTTTCCTTTTTTACTCTGTCCGTCTCCCTCTCATTCTTTCATGTTTTCCTCTTGTTCTACTACTATACTATACTTATTATAAGTTATATTATGTATACATACTATGGCTGTCTATATCTATCTACATCCATATGATTTTTGTCCCCCTCCCCCTCTTGACATTACATACATTAGTTGAGTGCTCGTACAAATAATTTCCTAACACTAACTCTGCTCTATGGCCAATCCTAATAATGATGATAATAATAGCAACAGCCGAGTACAGTATTAATATACTAAAAAGGATATTCCTATTCCAGATACTTATTACTCATTACTCATTCTTTTGAATACATCACAAGTCGTAGTATCAATCTACAAGAGTATGGACACAAACTACGATCAAGAACTGTACCGACACCACTCATTCTGTTCATTACTAAATATTAAAAAACAAACGCATGTTCAACATGATTGAGAATTGAGACCTTCATCTAGTTCTCTCATGCCTTCATCATCTCACACAACAAAAGACTAGTATTGAAAATGTAGGCTACGAAAATTCATTCTAAAATTCAAATGACAAATAATATATTACACAAATCTTTTATTCTGCCTTTTTAAAATTTTCGTAAAATCTTCTCAAAAATACTACAAATTAAAGAGATGTCTAACAAAATTTAATTCCTTCAATTATTGCTTTATATTCTACTCGAGCTTGAATTTTCAAGTAGATTTGAGATTCAAAAAGCTGTTTTTTGTTAGCCTTTACTTTGGAAAAAAACTCAAGCTGGAATCTAGAATCTAGACTCTAGAATCTAGACACTTTCAACGATCCAGTTGTTATTATGTACATTGTACATGCAGTTAGTTCACAACTCGTCGATCGATTTAAGGCTCTCTCCCTCACAAAAAGCGAACAATACACACACACACACGTACACACACAATTTCCGTCTCTACACTCTATATCTTTCGCCATACTCGAAGGAAAGGAAACCAAAAGCAATGCAGAAAATACAGTCCATATCCAGCAAATATCTCCAGGCGTACAGCAAACTATATATCACGTACTACACATGTATAATGTATCTTCTATATATGAGTATACACACTGTACTTTGTACTTTGTAAGTGAGCTGAACTATCTATGTACTATGTATATTGTACTATGTATATACACATATGCGAAGGAAAATCGAGAGCAAGAAGGAAGAAGAATGAGATGGAGATCGAGTATGTGCAGAAAAAATTGGAGAGCATGAGGAAGGAGTTAAAGTTGCACGTGAAGTTACGTTAAAAGTCTTTAGGGAATTTTTTTCCCTTATTTTTTTCTTTCCTTTCGTTTTCTACTTATATTCTTCAAGACAAAAAAGACGTCTCACTATTCCTCTTTCTTTTATACCACGTTTTCATGCAATCCATGGTTCACGTGAGTATTAAAGTATTCAGGATTCAGTATTAGATTTACCGAGAAAATGCATACTTATGCATAAGTCAGCATGAACGTTGGACTTGGACTGAAAAATACAGTACAGTACATGGTATGTGCAGTAGTGAGCAAGTAGAATGTAGAATCAAAAGTTAAGACGCGAGTCAAAAAGCCAACGATGAAAACAAAAAACGAGAAAAGACTCAAGACTTTGTAGGATAAAAGTAAAGTAAGAAAATTGTGTAGTCCTGGAGCCAAAACTAGAAAGATGTATTGTGTGTGTGCATGAGAGGATTGCAAAAATACGCACTGTAATCTTCATATAATATGCGTAGGGCTTCTACTAGTATATACATTGTATTTGTATAGTATTATACAAAATCCCATTCCTATTCTTTAATACCTCCTGAATTTTATCCAAAGGGGTATTATGAAAGATATATGCACAAGTATGCACAAGTAAGCATTCTTTGAGTAGACTCAAGACTCGAGATTCAAGACTTGAAGAGGATGAGAAAACTCCGAAAGGAAAGGCAAAGGAGCTGAAGAAGAAGAGGAGAAAAACTCTTTCGTTTTACTTGAACTTGTTTTAAGTTTACGAATAAATTGCTTCTTCTTTTTCTCCGTCGGCTTTCAAGTTCCCAGTTTCAAGCTCCAAGTTTCAAGTATAACTAAACCAACCAAACATCCAAAGAGCCAAGTGCAGTATAGTCTCAGTAGTATCTTGGTTCAACTAAACCGAAAATGAAAATGCATGGTAGTGCTGCTGATGCTGATGGGGTAGCGACGATTTGAAGCATAAATAAATCACCATAAGCCCGAGCTTCCCGGGATAGAACTCACGTATGCTAAAAATTACGAGAGTGCTAATGGCTTCTACATGTAAATATATTGCGGATATAATGGACTTTGTGGTTTAGTTGAGGAGTCGAGTTTCTACTTGCATATTTAGGATTTAGATTTAGATTGGAAGTTTTTTCCCTCTTTCACATATGTATACATATTACGTGTGTGGATGAGCCTTTGAGTTTTTTCTTATACATTTTCCTTGGATCTAGAATCTCGAGTCTAGAATCTGCGTTCCGTCTTAAATAAATTCTCCCGTACATAAATCTGCCGACATGAATAGAATCAGAATCAAAGTTAATCTTTTATCGAGTGACAAATTACAAAATGCATCCAACTGAAGAGTGGGACGGAGCAGCACGCAGTAGACAAAATATCAGAGAATATCAGATTTTAAACAGCCTTCTGTACACACTTTTCCTCCGTTTTTAACCCCTTCACAAAACACTGAGCTGAACTAAGCTGAAGAGTTGGATTAGATGGAAAAGTATATACGTGAATATTTTTCAAAATAAATTACAATTACGTGCCTAAACTGAAAAAGATATTTAAGTCTAAAATTCATATGAATAAGTATATGAATATGAGAAATTTTAAAGACTTTAAACTAGCTAAAGAGTAAAGTGCCACGCTCGCAAGTACGAGCAAAAAGCAAGATAAATGTGTATTATTTAGATTATACATTTTACATGTGATAATAAAAAAGCGTAGGAAATGTAAAAAAGTAGAAATTCATTTTTTTTCTCCGCATGTAGAATGTACAATCACACACTCGCATATTGTACTCCATATTGCACAAAAATGAAAATTTACATGTAAAATGTGCACATGAGAGTATACTATATTATTTGTTATTTGTATATGCACACTTCACTTACTTTACCATGGACAAGTTTGTATAGCTTATAAGGCTGGACAAGTGAGATAGATGGTTGACACTGTCTGGAGTGGAATGGAGCGGAGTGGCTGTTTCAAGCCACGCCTGAAATTCTTCCAGTTCACTTTCAATTTTTCTCCAGGGGCATCTTCTAGCTCCATTTCCATTTACTCAAAAAAATAACATTGTACACTTTTCTTGATTCTTGATTCACTTGTACGTAGATAAAATCGCACATGTCATGTTTTCTTATTTGTCCAGAGTTTCCATATTTAGATGAAATAAATAGATGGTAAAAGTTTAATTTTAATTAACTGCAGGTGTTAAAAACTATCTTTAAATAGGTTTAATATTTTTAGCAGTACCCATAATATTCTTTACTCTTGGGATTTGAAAACAAACTGATTGTTGAGGGTAAAAATAAGATTCCTTTAATTCTTTTTAAAGTCAAGATTCAAGATAATTTCAAAAAGTTCGAGTCAAACTTTCAAACTAGGATTTTAAACAGACTGAATTTCTGTTTTATTTGTTCATGTTCAATTTCAATTTCAATTGGGAATGAAATGACCCTTAAAGTACACTTTTAAAGTTTTAAACTAATGTCGAAATTGAAGATGGAGAAACTAAGGGAGACAGAGAAAAAAGTCCTAAAAATACAATAACTTTTATATAACCCGATTGAAAAAGTTGAGTGACATTGTCTCGCCATTTTATGGTAGCGGTATCTATCTTTTATCTACATTCTACATAGGCAATAGGCAGTAGTAGAAGTACATAATAATAATACTAATAATAATAATAGTAATGATGCACAGTCAATGTAGAATGTAGAGCTAGCCTTTTCCGAACCCAAATTTACCTTACTCCTCTTCTCTCCGTATCCAGTATCTAGTATCTATCTATAGATAATAGCTAAACTTATCTTCCTCCAATACATCTCTAAATAATACATATTGTAATCGTAATCTACCGTTATATCCTTTGTACCCTCAGAACAAGAGAGCTTGTGGAGTAACTTGGAGTAAAGTTCAAGAAAGTTTGAGTTTGAGGGATTCTTGAAATCCGAATTGGATTTAGAATGGAATATTACCGTAATTCTATTACTTAGCTTTGAAAAGAAATTCTTTGCAGACATTTGTACATGATTCCAGTAGATATATCTATAGATATACTAATATGTATAAACACAAACATACACAGTGTATTTATAGGTATATACGCACAGATATCTCTGACTCTATATACATACTCTTTATAAATAAATAAAACATATGCATAGGAGAAACCACCCCATTCAATTGCGTCAACTTTGACTCTCTGACTCTGATTTTCCAGAGACCAAAAAGTCATATAACAATAAAACGATGAACTCTTCCTTTTCATCATTCCTGCTGACTTTACTGTACTGTACTTTAGTTTACTTTGCTCTGCTCTGCTCTTACTTGCTCGGCGATCCTTTTATTTCATTTCATTTTATTTCAACCACGATGTCATCCATGTCTCCAACGTTGCTATTTTAAGCTTTGGGCGTGAGTTGGTTTTGGTAAGTTAGTTGGTAGGATTGAAAATGGAAAAAAAACTATTATAAATACACATTTAAAAGTCACATTGCGATACAGAAAACATGATACAAGAGTTCAGTAACACAGAGAGCATAGAACACAGAATGAGTGAGTGAGTGCGCTTGTGACTTGTGACGGATTTCCTTTCTGCCTTTATTTTATGATCGATTGACATGAAGGCAAGACAGTTTTACTGCACCTATCGTTTTCCTCGCTCTCTTTTTTACTTATTTTTTACAAGTCATATCGCACCAAAACCAAAACCCAATTCAAGCGACAGTCAACTTGTATCATTTATACAGCTTTTTATTGAGAGGGTATAAATAAACCCAAGAAAATTCCTTAAAAGCCTTTTTTAGCTTGTTTTACTTTACTTTTATTTTCTTTTTTTTTTATCTTTTACAACTTTGATGTTTTAAGTCAATTTAAAACGAAAAAAGAATTGTTGAAAAGAAAGAAAAAATCCATAATATACGTATCTACAGTATGTATTATTTAGTTATGTAATTCATCCTCATTTTACGCATGATGGATTGAGCAACTTTATATTTTACATGGTGAAGGTCACCAAAGTTATTTTTTTTTATGAAACATCAGGGTATTGAGGATGTACAATCTACAATAGTTTTACAAGCTCAAAATTGGCAGTGACAACAATACAAAATAGATAATAAATGGTATTAAAAATAGCCAGTAGGAAAAAAAGAACCAAAGTAAACTTTAAAATCTGGCAAGAGATACATTTTATTCCATTTTCTACCTAAATGGACCATAAATATTCAATGTTCACTGTAGTTGCCGAAAAAAGATTATTATTATTATTACTATACAATTTTGGACACAATAAAAATGTGCATTGAATTTCATGCCAAATACAAGTATAATTTTATTTAGAAATAAAATGCACGTGTAGGAAATGAGAATTTAATGTTGTTCAAAAGCTTCGGATAAATACTATAGAAGAAAGAAGGAAAGTGAAAGATGAGTGATAAAATATTTCGACGTTTAATAGCTATCAGATCAGATCGTGTATCGTATTTCAAACTCTACCTCTTTTATTTGATTTTGATGGTGAGAAACTACGTGTATCCTCATTTGTACTCATTATGTATAATGTACAATGTTTTTATCATGTTTATTGATACAATAAAAATTTGATTCCCTTCTATGACGATAATGATGAATAAAAAAAGTTATTGATCGGTCATATAAAAATCATAAACATGTTTAACATAATAATGAATGGGCAGAGTTTGTAGTTTGTAGATTTTGGATGTGGATTTGAATACAAAATTCCAATCTCAATCTTTTAACTTCTTTGCTGTTCACTTTTTCTGTTTTGATTGTCAATGTCATGTAAGTGAATCCCTGTACACTGTGCACCGTACAATATAATCTAATATACACATGCACAATCTACCAGACATCAGACAACACGTTACAAATTATTAACCATAAAGTTACGATGGATGCCAACATCAAGCTGTTTTACGATCCTCAAAGTCAAATACTTTTCATTCCATTCCATTCCATCGTCTTGAGCATCTTCTCGTCTTTTTCCACCTCACACATACACGTACTCTTTACACATTCTTTTTCTTACTCTTACTCTTATTCTCCATTATAGATTATGCATATATTGCAAAAAAAAGAGTGATATTTTTCCATTTTGCTCTCCTTGCTCTTTTTTATGACCTCTCACACAGCTACTTGAATCTTGAATCTCTGTACTCTGTAGTCTATAGTGTAGTGTGATGAGTCAGCATTCAGAAGTTGAAAAGGGAGGTTCTAGTCCATCGTGGTCTATACTTTTTAGGATGCGAAGCAGACTATTGTAATCGTCGTGTCTGTCCGTCCGTATGTGCACATGCCCTTCTAGCGGACAAATTTGGAAATCGTTAGTGAAGTGACGCCACCTAGCGGAAAAAGTTGGAACTGCACAGTTCACATTTGTCCGCTAGATGGCACATGATACTAGTTCTATAATAATGGACAGACACGATGAAATGTTTTTGTAGTCAGCTTCGCATCCGGAGCCTTAAGCCTTTA
>JABASP010000153.1:0-74084 GCA_019776565.1 Sminthurinus signatus
AATGATGTCACAAGACTGTTGCTTGTTGCTGTAAAGGAAAAGTCGGGGAAAATTTACAAGAAAATATTATGATGTACATAGTACATGGACACTTTTATATAAATATATAAATAAATGTGTATGAGAAATCTAAACACATTAAAAGATTAAGAGCAAGAGAGATGATGTCTTGGTATTTAGTATTTAGTCGTCACAATGATGTTATCGAGGACTATTTAATCGACACTGTAAATTGTAAACTGTAAACACATGGTCGGAGTCTGAGAAAAAAGATTAATGGGGAAATGCGCACGTGCTTTTACTCTGTGTGTTTTCTTCAAACTTTTGACTTTTGACTGTCCGTCATCAATCGTCAACATTAAAAAAATAATGTAGAATAATATACAGTTTACAGTAAACTGGATTAAATTTGATTGGTAAAGTAAATATTTAAAAGTTTTGATTTCACATGTCTAATGTCCCATGTCTCATGTCCATTCACTCCTGTTTCTACGTTCTACGTAAATAAAAACTTTGATCTTCAATAGTGACGGATGAAAAAAAAAAGTCAAAAACTACATATCACATATCACGTAATGGTCATGAATAGTGCATTTAACAAAAGATAAATGTTAACAGACTCATCACAAGTGCAAGGACTTTTATCTTCTTTTTTTGTTTATACTTTACACTTTATACATGAAACATAATAGTTTTTAAAGTTATATGATGTATTCAGCACATGCAAGGACATGTAGTCTCATCATGTCTCATCTGATTCTGATTCTGAATTCTGATGAGAAATGTCTTTTTACTTTTTATATTATTACTTATTACATAAAAGTTGACGGCCTATTGAATATATTAACTGTGAACTGTGAACATCAGTAAATGTAATAAAGTCTCAAATCTCAAATGTATACTGAATACTGAAGGAATTAAAAGACATTTTACATGTTATACAAATTATATTATTATTTCATCTTCAATTTTATACGCACATGAAGCATATTTCAAATTGAACATTGTACATGGTACATGTTTGTGTATTTTCTATTTTGTATAATCTACGGTATACAGTATATTCTGTATCAAATAACTGGTATTTATTTGGTATTTGTATTCGTATGTACTGACCACAGTAATAAAATATTATTATTTATTATACATATGAAATACGAATGTGTCACTTCTCAAGACTCAAGACGACTGGTGATTGTAAAGTGCAGTGCAGTGTACCTATATTTGTATTTGTATAAGAAATAAGAAGTATCATTTGTCCTCTCATGACTTTGCTCAAAGCTCAAAGAATCAAAGATCAGTTTACATGCACAGTAATAGTGCGAGGACATCAACCACATGGACTTGAACATGTTGAATGTTATATTTTATGTATACTATTTAAATAAAAAGCACAAGATATACAATATACATAATGTCTTTATACTTTATACAAGCACTATTATTAGTTTGCGGAGGAATTTGATGACGACTACGAGAAAGAAAAGTCTGTTGACTTTGTATTATATGTAAAATGTACAAGATATGATATAAAAATAATATAATAAACTGTATAATATTATATATTGTAATATGTAATAATCCAGTGGCAGTATGATAATAATTAAAAGATGTGTTCAAAGTGTATGGTGTATAGAAAATTTAAAATCTATCATCTATAGTGTACAATGTACATAAACTGTTCTTCTTTTTTCATGGTAATAATAACTTAAACTATGATTATGATAATAACTCCATTATATGAAATAATATGATAGCATAGGATGGGAAATGTAATACATAGTACAGATTACAAAGTATAAAATAGAATAGACATTAAGGCGCCCTAAATAATCAATTCCGTCATTCAATTGTGAGAAAAAAAGATCATGTGATGCATCATGCATGTAAATAATAAATAATAAATAGTGATAACAGATAAAGCATAAAAAACATGATTGAAAAGTTTTTACTATACCTTGAAGAAGGTTTCTTGTTTTGGAGGATTGAATCTGAATCCCTCTTTGACGCCTTCATTTCTCTTGAGGAAAGATCCAGTGGCCACTCTTCGGGTTACCCACTCGATGGGGACCATGTCGCAGTTTTTGGCCACAAAGGCAGTTTCAGAGGCCCTCTTCACAAAATGAGTTTTGACTCCAACAGCATTGAGTAATTCAAAGACTTTACACGTGGTTGCATTAGAAATTGCGGCCTTGCCAGCCAAGTCGTGTTGTCGAGCTCCATCACCGGCAGTAATTTTATCTTTGGACTGGACCAGGACTGTCCCTGGTAATTTGGGCAACTCTAAAATCTGCTTGGTTTTCCCTTCAATCACCAATTTTCCAGGTGTCAAATCTGTATAAAAAATAAAGCATGTATAAGTATAAGGTATAATGTGTACATATAACATTGTTACTTGATATTAAATTGTCATTCTAATTTTTCCTTTCCACTTCAAGGAACTTTAATTTTTAAAAACCCTCAAAGATTCTAGATTGTAGTCTCAACATTCAATATTCAACATTCAAGAGTTCAACCAAGTACAAAAATTATTATCCATGGAAAAACACAGACAGATTTATTTACGCATAATTTTTAACCATCTATGTATGTACAATGTACACATAAGTTCCGATAGAAGGAAGTCAAAGATAAAGAAGATGAAGAAGACGAAGAACAAGAACAAGACAGAAAAAAGATGGTAGGGTTAAATTACATTATTTTAATAAATATTAATGTTATTTATCCTTGTTATTTTTTCCCTCCTGATCTTTCATTACAAAACTAGTTTATTTACCACTGTTTCAAAATGAATGAATCTCTGTAGAAAAAAAAATGTACAAGTAACAAGTACAGATAGAAAGATTTTCTGGACTTACCTGCCATATCTGCAGTTAGTTTGTAGGTATATGATGTGATATAGATATATGCTTCTTTTTACTTGTTTTATATCAATGTATACGGTTCCAGTTGTCTACTTGTAAAGAGTATTTACCACAAAACTCGGTTTGTGTTGTGTCTTGTTCTCACGAATTTAAGGAAGTGAGAGGTAAGGCGATGAAATGAACCAAAAGGAACGAAACCAAAGAAAGAAACAGAAAGACACAAAGACAGTATACAGTGTACAGTGTATGTTGTATGTGTATCTGTGTGTGTTTGTGTAACAGAGAGAGAGAGAGAGAGAAAAGTCGGGTCTCAGATGAGCATACAAATGAATAGCAATGGAATGGAGTGATGTTGCTGTGTATTGTATTGAATATTGAATATATTCACAGTATTCATATCGTATGTGTTATGTGTAATGTGTATAATGTATCATGTACAAGTAAGTATGAATGTAAAATGTACTACTAACTACTACTATGCGGAATACTCCAGTCAGTTAGTCACTTTGCATACACCATACTCCATACACACACTTATAGCTTATAATTCATTTATTGTACAAATACCAAGTACACAGTCCTAACTATAAACTATAAACTATAAACGAACATTAGCAATGATCTGGTTGCCCTTGAGATTTTTCAAACCTTGACCCTTTGAAACTATACATATTAAATCTACCATCATATTTAATATTCCTCATGCTTTTTTTGACTCCTGCCTCCAACTTCCAACTTCCAACACTCTCCCCATCCCATGTCTCTCGTCTCTGGCTCGCTCATACTGGCATTTTTCTTATCAATGTCATATTGTTTCATGGAAGAGAGTGATGGAGAATGGAGAGTGTGTGTAGTGTGTACATGTATAAATTGTAAATTGTAGATGCTTGATATTCCTGATATTCTTGATGATATAAATATTACATCATATTCAATATTCAATATTGAAATTAGAAGCACATGTAACATGTATATCTGTGATATGTACAATGTACGTAATTTTTTTAACTCTCCAAATATCAAACATATAGAAAATAGATATAGATACTAAATACATGCGTATTTAGTATTTATTTAACTAGCGGAGTATCCATGATCCATGCTTATTATCTCATCTTGTATCTAAAGTGTAGAAATACTTTATACATTGTACATATTTAATATTGAATGTTGCAGCAATAGTAGCAACAGGGCTTTGACTGTTTATCGTGTATTTGACGTATATGCATTTCCCCTTTAAAAATAAAACTTGACAATGTACAAAGTATATACTATATACTACACACATGTCCAATGCCCATAAACTGTTGTCCACGTTTCATCCAGAGTCTTGTGTCTTGTGTCTTGTATCTTGTAGAAAAGTTCATATACAAACTTGAGACTTATGTGAGCAATTTGACTCTTCTCAACTCTTTTCAATTTTCAATACGTAATTTGTAATGTAATAATACAAATAATAATGATTGTGATCATATGAAGAATATAACAGTATAAAGTATAATACATCTGTATGACATGGTGAAAAAATGACGACAATAAATATTATATCGTAAGTAACTGGAGAGGCTCCAGACTCAAGGCTCAAGTACAAAACAATGATGAGATCAAATACAAATGACAAATGACAAATGACGTGCTGTCACAGCACTGCACTGCATATTTTGTATTTTGGATTTTTTTCTTACGTAGTCTTTGTCTTCTTCAACAACTTTAATTATTATGACTTCCAGTTTTCATGCGGTAAAGGTTACATATTACACACTGTTCTCAAATTTCAACATTGTTCAGTATTCAATATTCAATATCGAATGTTCAATGTGTCAGTGTGTAACTAGTATCCATTTTCCACCATCCACCATCTACTCAGACTGATGAATAGAACTGTTTATTAAAATTATATCATAGTATTTATATTTTATATCAAAATCAGATGCATGCCAAATGCAAAGTCAAAAGTAAAAAGTACATAACATAGATATAAATCAACAAAAAAAATGTTTATGCTGTTACTTATTATAATTATTTTATAGTTTATACTGTGGCTTCGTTCTATGTTCTATGATAGAATTTCATCAAGAAAGTTACTACCTGAAGCTGTAGCTGAAAAAGGCATGGAGAATTGAGAATTAAGAGTTAAGAAAATGCTTTAAAGGTTTAAGCTTACGAGTATTATCTATATTCTATATGTCAAATGTCACATATATCTAAACTCTAAACTATACGATAATGAATTATTTGCTGTTGAACTAGTTATAGACAAAAAGGACCTGTATAGCACGTAGCATGAGTCACACTAATACTGAATTTTACTTACACATGTATGTATTATGAATATACATAACACGATTATAGAGAGGTTGTATTATTGAATTATTGAAGTAATGATTCGTCAGTCTTCTTCAGTCTAATGTTTAATGTCTAATGATATTTAGATAGGTATAGGTTTAGGGGGACTGAAATTTTAAATTGTTTTGTGTTAATGTTATGAAACATCTTCTGTATAGTCTATAGACTATAATATGTAATGTAAGTAGTAAGTACTTTGCTTTTATTTTCCTAGACATCGTAGACTTGGAATTTGGAACGAGAGTAACTCATGTCTCCCCGAGCTTCTCCCTATTCCATATTAATACAATAACAATAATACTACTACTAATTATTATTATTATTAAAATCCTTCAGCTCGACAGATCAAAACTCCAACTGAACCGGTAAAGTACGAGTACGAGTAGCTATAAGATCTATTTTGATCAAGTATTATCTATTATCTATTAATGCAGCAAGAACTAGGATCAATCATTTCATATCGTTATAGTTTCTCCAGTGCTTTTATTACGTATTGAAATTACAAGTGGACAAAAATTCGTGAAAGAGTGTGAATCAAATACTTTTTATCTATGTGAAAAAAGAGTTCTCCTTCAAAAGTTGAAAAAATAAACACAGTACACATTTATATAATATCAAAATATCAATAATAATTACTCTTTCTACTGTTACTGCGTAAATTTCTGCGTGTTCCTTTCCAGTTTGTCGTGTTTTCTTACTTTTATCATCTCTTTCCCTATTCAAAGTCTACAGTCTACACACTGCACATTGGCACACGCAAACGAGAAATAAATCAGAGTGTGAAAAAGGAGTTGTGAATATTATTTTTGCCATGATTCGATTGACGTAAGAAAGTAAGTATATAACCAGAAAAATCTATATAATTATTACTATCATAATATTACATGTATTTTACAGTCATTTATCATTTTTTGTATGATTTTGATGTGTAAAATAATTTAAATGTGTAATATGTAACATAATGTAATCGTACATATGGTAGTGTTATAAGCTTGAGTTTTGTGCTTTTATAAGACGTACATACAGATATTGTGAATAAGTTTTGTTGTTGTGTAACGAAAATTTGCATTACAAGTTTTTTCCTATAATATGTATATTTCCAAGAAGATATGATGTGTCCAGTGTATACAGAGGCATATTAAAATTTATAATACTGGACTCTGTTTCTGAGAGGCCTTGATAAACAATAGAGTAATGTAGTAAATGGTAAAGTAGAAAAAAAAGAGTTAAGACTAAAATTGACTTTAAAACGTGAGAGAGATAAAATATTCTTACATTGCTACACTTGTGTGTCTTGTATCTTGTGTATATGTGTTATGTGTATAAAAATATCATGTAGAAAACTTGCCTGGACAGATGGATTTTGAGTTTTGAGGCGTGTATATGAGATTACAGCATTTTGCTGTTAAGTAGTCATTTACGTGTTATTTTTTTTATCCTATCCTCGGCATCATTAATTTTCAATAACAAGAAAATAAATGAAGAGGAAAAAAGCAGAACAAGTCAAAGTTGTTTGTGATTGGAGATTATTGGAGGAGCGTTTTGTGGGATAGGGCTGATAAGAATAAGAAGAAGAAGAGAGAGAGAGAAAATCAGTAAATAAACTCATGCATGAATAAATAAGTATTAGAACATTTGGCAAATTAATACAAACTATTTCGCAACGTCGTTATCTTTCTTTCTCTCTCTCTCCATCTCTCTCCATTTCTCTCTCTCCCTCTTGATCAGAATGATGAAAGATTTCTTTTTTATTCCACCAGCTAAAGAAAATACTGATTACAGATGATAATATACATAGCGTAACAGTTAGCAGTACTTTTATACTCTATACACGCATATTATACATGGATATTCAATTTTTTTTGCAATAATAACTGTGGAATTGATGTTTCCTTGAAACATAATAATAATTATATTTTCATTGTGTATACTTACATACATACATACATATTTAATCCAGCTTTGGCCCATCTTTTTTAGATCAGAGGTTATGTACCTATCGCCTTACGGTAGTTTGTACATATATGCGTCTTTTAATTTTCCATACATTCCGCTCCGTACAATTTTTACCAGTTGTCCATTTCTTACCATTACTTACACAAAATATTATAAACTTTCTTCTTTCTTCTTCTTCCTTTTTGCCTCTCTCTCCCTGTACTAAATTGTACAGATTAGCATTTTATATTCCATCTATTATCATATTTGTATTCTTTTTTTTTCATCTACTGACTTTTGTTTTTTTTAAATGCTCTGGAATATTATGTCATGGCCTATATATCCTATGACATACATGATATTTGTATATATCTAAATAGTGCAGAGTTGTCGTCAATTCACAATTCACCCAGAACCCAGAATGCAAAAAAAAAGATACTACTTATGTATTTATTCATTCATTTATGTATTGAGTATTATTATTATTATTACTGTAGTGTGTTTTCCATCCTATTTAGTTCTGGTTAGAATTCTGGTTAAAAGCTGAAAAAGCTGATGCAATCTGGACTGTTATGAAGTCAAGAGTTGACTGTTGACATCGCTATCACTTTTTTTTGGCGTTTGTTGGTTCTTGGTTCAGAGAGCATGAACATGAACATTGAACATGAATGCTGTGGAAAATTTCTTTTTATATTTTTAAATTTAAAATATTCATTTTACTTTTTATACTGTAGCACACAATAATAATAATAATTATTATTAGTATACAGGATTATGATGATTTACATTAAATTTTAAATTACGTAGTCTATCTCTTCTCTCTTCTATGTTCTTCTGTTCGTCCACAGTCCACATGAGTTATGAGAAGTTGTTCTTGATTCTTGATGGAACAACGTGCACGTTTATTTAATGTTATATATTATCCATAATACATATAAAATTCAGCTTCAGTCGGCAATGATAATAGAGAAAAATGTACTCGAGAATCATACTATAAAATACAGAGAGAGAGAGAGAGAGAGAGAGAAAGAAAGATAGATGCAAGAAATAAAATCTTTACACAAGATTTCATGACATCAAGGAAAACCAGTTGATACCAGTTGATAGCAAAGTTAAATAGTTGTAATGTAATGATCAGATGAATTTCAAAGTACATGTAGAAGGTAGAAGTATAGACGCATATCATAATATATAATATCTGTAATATGTACAATGTACAAGTGGAAGAAAATGAAGATGATAGTGATGGTGAAGAAGTAGTAGTAGTTAATAGTTAGTTGTAGAGGGGTATCAAAAAAGCATGGGCATGCTTCTCGTCTTTCTGTATAAAATAAAATATTATACATTATACTTTATTTTATATGATTATATATTACATGTATTTCTGTGTGTGTGTGTGTGTGTGTATCTATTTAATAAAATGAAATGAAATGTGGAGGACTCTGCTCTGCTTCCTTCTCTCTCTCTGGCTCTCTCTTTGCCTTTCTGATGATATAGTCAATTCAATTTGTCTACAACTCACTGAGCTACTGCTACTGACTACTGACTCTCAGTCACACCATGTATAAACTGTATCATACTAATGTCGTACAATATCATACTGTAATATTATATACTAATTAACTATATTAAATGATATAATATTTATGTAGTTGATGATATAGTCAAGTTCAATTTACTTTAGTCTTACATATATATTGGATTGGATTATGTACACAGCACACAGCGAGAGAGATATTCACTATACACAGAACAGAGCAAAGAAGAGAGAATTTACTCCTTGTGACCACCTTTTGTCTTCTTTCCATCTCTCTCTTGCTTTCTGTACTCTCCAGACCTCCGGTTAGTTAGTTAATGAGTTGTAGTTAGTTGATCTGTCTTCTACTTATTTTTCTTCTTCTTCTTCTTTGCCTTCTCCTCCTCATCATCATCACCATCACCATCACCATTCTCCCAATAAGTCGTCTACTCTACTTTTTTCACTTGTTATTCGATTCAGTTAGATTTGAAAGCTTATGAGTTGACAGCCGATTCTTCTACTCCTTTCTCATCAGTATAACTGTAGTATCTTATTTCATAAAGACATCTAAAAAAAGGAAAAAAAAATAATTCAAAGAGGGAGAGAGTAGGATAGACTCATTATTATTATACGTTATATAATAATTTAGAATAAAGAATTATACATTATACATGTTCCAATTCCTTCAACTTTTTTTTCTTATCCAGTATCCAGTAAATATTCATGGTACATAAGTTATATGTACATGAAGTGAAAAGAATCAAAACCAAAATCAATACCAATATTATCACCATACATTTATAATAGTGGATAGATAATACATCTTTATATTGAATATTGAATATTAAATACTAAATACATGTATATTATATCCACATGAATTGATCACGTGGCGTTCACTACATTTACAGTATAGACATTTACTTAGTTACTCTCTTGTCGTCTATCGTCTGGTAACTAATAACTAATAATTTATAACTACTTGTACACAGATACTAGTGATATTTTATTCAAGTGTTCCGTCTTGAAAACATCAATTAAAATATTCACATCAATATCGAATATCAACATCAGCAGTATCAAGACAAATACAAATAAACTCCAAAAAAATGGAACCCACTGAAGTTCCAAGTGCTACTACTTCCAAATCTACTTTCACAACTCCCGACCTCACTCATTTGAAAGTTTCACCCGATTCGGAAACGGACCTCCTTCCGGTCAAAGACTCGGAATCGGGTATTACTCACAATTGTGGTGTTTTCGGGTGCATATCCGCCGGAGAATGGTCAGTATTAAAATTAAATATTATTTAAAGTTTTATCAAAAACATATTTATTATTCCTTAATAATAATAGTATTAATCATTGTGTATTTAGAATATGAAATTTATGATATTTTGAAACCTTCAAAATTCCTGAAATTGAAATTTCTTTGTTGTATTTAAATATATAGGCCTACACAAATCGATGTTGCTCAAATCATCTGTCTTGGTCTCGTCGCATTACAACACAGGTTGGTTTCCAGAATTTATTTTTTAATTTTAAATATATTGTGTGTATTTTCACCCGTCCCACTGAAAATTGAATCAAAAGTGTACAATTTCTATAATAAATTGATTGCAAATCTCAAAAGTGAAAGATTAAAGTTCAAGTATAAAAAAATAAGTTACTCTACATTCTGCATGCTTTGAAATTCTTATGAAAGTTTTAGATGAGAATCTAAACGCCAGTGTATTATATAATCAAAAGTCATGAAACTTTGAGACATGAGAATTTATAAGTTAGACACTTGCTTTAAATAAGACAAATTGATAGACAGGATCGCCGCAAAGTAGCTCTCGAGTAATTAATGATGTAGTTATGATGTATAAATGAATTGAAATGAAATGAATGAGAATGAGTTAGAAAATCTCAAGGTAACGTCAATAATTTTTGATATCTAGTTAGTGTATAATGTATAATGTACAATGTATAATATGAGTAAGGAGTAAGTGTGCGAGATGCTTGTGTCTTGCTGTATTGCTGTTGTTATATAATACCTAATAACTAATAACGTATATGCGTGTTATGTATTTTTTTCCATCTCCTCCTCTTCTACATGATGCTTCTTGATCTTCTTTTGCCTGAAAACGACGTACATCTTATGATCATGACGATGATGACGATGACGATAATATAGAGGCCAAGAGTCTGCTGGTATAGTGACGTCCAAAGGAGAAGATACGAAAAGATTTTCTATGCATAAAGGCAAGTGTCGTTGTTATAAAATGTGTAAATTTTTAAACGAATATATAGGTGGAGATGTTATGTATTATGTGTTTGGCTTTGATACAATGGCTTTGATATTGATAAAGATGTTAAATTGTACAAGTGTCGTATGTCGTATGTCATGTGAATGACATTGATGTTATTTTCATCTTTTCATCTTTATTTTTTGTGTATAAAGGAATGGGTCTCGTAAGCCACGTTTTTGATGACCATGCAATGAAGAAAATTAAAGGAAATCTTGGAATTGGTCACACTCGTTATTCCACAACTGCGGAATCAGAAGCCTTAAACTGTCAACCCTTTGTCGTTCATACACAACATGGAGCCCTCGCCGTTGCTCATAATGGAGAGCTCGTCAATGCAGAATCCCTTAGAAAAAAAGTAATCATTTAATTAACTGTACACAATGTAGGACATTAAAATAGATTTAAATAGATTTGTAATTCTAATAAATGACCTTCGTCTTCTGTGTACTGTGTACAATGTACAATGTACAGCAGATGATATTTTTTTTTACTGTTCCACATATAGTAAAAGAAAATATCAATTAAATCTATATATGTGCATAATACAAAATAGTACACATCCTGTATGATGTCTGTATATTGCAAATGATAGCTTATGTAAATGTTCTTTAATTTAATTCGCTTGTTGGCATATTTAACAACTATCTAGGTTTTAGATCGTGGACTTGGATTATCAACCATGTCAGATTCTGAGCTGATAACACAAGCACTCTGCTTGAATCCTCCAGAAGGTGAAACAGAAGGATTACCAAATTGGCCAGCCAGAATCAAACACGTTAGAACAAAAAATATATTCTTTTCATGATTTAAACATGTATATAATTTTATACTGTTTTGCATGTTTCTTCTTTCTACTATTTACATATGATTAAATGTATCGTTTAAATTTGTCATTTCCAGGTAATGAAACTAAGTCCCTTGTCATACTCTCTTGTCCTAATGTACAGGGACAGAATCTACGGAGGTACTTATATTTTTTTTGTTTAGTATCTGCATTTTTTTTAGATCATCTCCTCATAATGTACACGTGTATTTCATATCACTGTTATCTTCATAATATCTAATATCCAATATGCTTTGTATCCGCATTTACAGTAAGAGATCCCTACGGAAATCGTCCACTTTGCTTGGGTAAATTAGAACCAGTCATTAAAGGTCAAAGGAATCACATACTAGACTCAAAGATGGATGATGAGACTGAAGGTTGGGTCATATCTTCCGAATCCTCTGGTTTCCTTGCCATCGGAGCTCGATACATGAGAGAGGTGGAACCTGGAGAAATTGTTGAACTTACTAAACATGGAGTAAAGAGCATAGGGATTGTGGAACGACCTGATGATAAACTACCCGCATTTTGCATATTTGAATATGTGTATTTTGCTAGACCTGATTCCATTTTTGAGGGTGAGAATAATATTCAGTATTCATTTTGGCTTGTGAGAAAATAAAGGAGCTATTTATTATGTAGCTATTAAAGTGAGTACATGTGAGTGAAAGTTGAACAATGTGGGGAGGAAAAAAGAGAAAGTGAAAGTCATATAAAAGTTAACTATCAACAATTCAATCAATCAATCAAAAAATGCAACTAGGCCATTTTTTATCCAGGCCAGGTCGTCTACACTGTGAGAATGCAATGCGGAAAAGAACTGGCGAAAGAAGCCCCTTGCGATGCCGACATTGTTTCTTCAGTTCCAGAATCAGGAACAGCAGCTGCTCATGGATACAGGTATAAAACAAAATACATGGCCACTGTATAACAACTACATAGATTTGTATTTTGTTACTCTTTCTTCATACTTTTCTCCATTTCAAATTATTTTTCTAATAATTAACCTCTATGAAAATTTCAGTCGACACTCCGGAATTCCTTTTGCAGAAGTCCTATGCAAGAATCGATATGTTGGCCGAACTTTCATTCAACCTTCAACCAGACTGCGGCAACTTGGAGTTGCTAAAAAATTCGGAGCAATTCTTGATAATGTATATGGAAAGAAAATTGTACTTATTGATGATTCAATCGTCCGTGGAAATACTATTGGACCTATTATAAAACTTTTAAGGGGTGCAGGAGCCAAAGAGGTAATTTTATCATTCTAATAAAAAAGAACTTAGCAAATAAAAATACACATACGTACTTGTAAGATTATAAGACCAATAATTGTTCACTAAAAGAAAAATTTCCTTCTCTCTTCTCAACACACAGGTGCACATTCGAGTGGCTTCTCCTCCAATCAAATACCCTTGCTACATGGGTATTAATATCCCAACTAGAGAGGAATTAATTGCAAATAAATTAGATGCTCCTCAGTTGGCGGAAGCAGTCGGTATGAAAAAATACGCAGTATTTTTTAAAGACTTGTTAATATAATAAAACAAAAATATATCGTATCTACAATCTATACTGTCAAAACTTGAAACTAATACTATTGTGTGTTTTTTTATTGCTTTTCTTAAAATAGGAGCTGATAGTTTGGTATATCTATCTATTGGAGGTATGAAAAACAGCAAAATACATTACATCAAGTATTTTAATCCAATAGGTGTAATATACATATAAATCTGACATTTGACCTTCACTATTTACTATTTATGTATTTATTCTCTCATTATAGGACTCAACTCAGCAGTAACATACTCGATACGAGAAAAAGATCCAAAGAAGATTGGTCATTGTAATGCTTGTTTGAGTGGACAATACCCTGGTAAGTTATTTTTTACATGAGTACATTCAAACTCAAAAATTCAAATGACCTGTATTCAAAAATGTTTTAAACATTTGACAATCAGAAGCCACAATATCTAATCATTGTGTATCATTCTTTGTATATTTTCAGAAAAACTAGAGTGGTAGTATTTTTCTTTATTTTATCCCTACTCCTAAACGTACTGGTTATAGAATTCAAGAATGAAGATGGTGATAATGAAAACGTTTGTCATCACATTTGGTTCATTCAACATTTATGTTCCATCAAACTTGAGGTGTTCTTACATAAATATAGAAGGAAGACGTATCTCTGCCCGAATGAGGAACATATCCAGAAAACCGAAGCAGATACACTGGCAACAGGCACACACACACATAATATATTTTTCGCCTTCCTTCTTTTTGCTCAGATATATATAATATTACATTTTGAAGTATGTGGTGGTGTATGATGTTATATATATTCATAAAATGTGGACTAGTACAGGATATATTATTATGAATTCTAGTTTTTCTGTCTTTTGTTTGAATATTAGTGTTTTTTTTTTTAAAAAAAATGTTTTACATAATTTTGTAAGATGGAATTCAAAATTTAAAAAAAAAAAAAACAACACAGTAATGAATGGAACTCCACATAATGCGTATAATGCCAGTTTGTGCTTGAAAGAAAACGACCGTTGTGTTTTTACGATAATATAATGTAATGTAATATATACGAGAATAATTTATAAATTATATACATACATGTAGTTAAATCTAGATATTAGACCCTCCAATAAACAATAAATACTTTAGAACTACACTGGAATAGATATAGCAGTCAAAGAATTAATAGATTTTATAATATATGCATGCATTACATTATACTATACGTTATTGTGTGTGAGGATATTTTACTATCGAGCATCGAGTAGATACACACACGCGTTTTACAACACTACTTGTTATATGATTTATGATATTACTTAATTTGATGAATAAGTTTTAGTTTTAGTTTTAGATTGTCCTTCATGGTGTATTAACGTAGTAAAATATTATAATATTAAAATTATTATATTTTACTCTACTTACGTATATTAGTTACGCTACCCATGCAAAAACTCTGTTTCGTTTTATTATTGTTACAAGTTATAAGTAACTATATATATTATGTATTATGTAAACGTTTTATCCTGTTAAGATTATTATACATTAATTATAGTATATTTTATCACTATACTATACTTTATTCCTACATATTATGGGATTTTGACGTATATTATTAATTATTATTACTATTATTGGATAACTTTTAATGAAATATGTCAGTAAAGTAACTAAATAAAAGATTTTGGTGAATTTGTTAGTTTCAAGTAGTTTCAAGTTTCAATACTAGCACATAAGTAATATTATATTATGTAATTTACACTACATTAAGCTCTAAACGTAGAGGAGAAAGTTGAGAGCCTTACTTTTTCGCAAGTTTTACTTATACTTTAGAATACATACAACATACAATATGTCTATGAATTAAATATTTAAAAAAAAACCATGCTATGGTTTTATTTAGAATTTAAATAGACTCTGTAGTACATAATATACTATATATATTACGATTTCTTCATATTCTTAATAATTCTAATAATAATTATTGTAATAAGTTTATGTAGTACTTGATTATAAGTATATATATTATTATGGTGATGACATGGTCAACAATATAAGCTATGTGTACTACATATATACTGAAAAATAGTAAAATTCCATGTATGTAAGCGTGTGTTGAATGTATACCATGGTGAGATGTAAATGGTTTCTACTTTGAAGTTTTGAAAACAAAATGAAATGTATTCCTTATTATTTAATGTCTTGTTTCTACATTGTTGTATAAATTATTTCAATCATGTACCCCTGCTACAGTTTTAAAAAAAACATTTGCACATGAAAAATAAAGTGAAAGTATATGATAAAAAAATTATAATCTAAAACAATGTTTTTTTTTTCTCGGGTTAATTGACTTTCAAACAAAACTTTTCTAAAATTATTCTAGGCTGCACAGTGTGTAGTGTACAAAACTCATATAGCATAGGAAGCATATTATGTCTGAAAAATTTGCACACGAGTTCACAGAAAGAGAAAGTTGTTTTTGTAAGTATATTATATTATTATCATCAAATTTTTACTTCAACGTTTTCCCATTAGTAATTTTTTTCAAAATGTATTGACATACACTAGAATATTACATGACTTTTGTTTTTCCATCATTTCCATACAATTCTGTAGTAGAGTGGATTTTCAGTATAATTATTATTGTTTTTTTTTGTTATAGGTAAAATGGCTAAATTGCCAAGAATTGTATTTACTTACCTTATTACTTTTCATAATAATATAAGTAAAATCATAAAACAACAATAAGAGGGTATTCACTATGATGTGTATTTTTACATATAAATAACTCAAAATACACATAGTTCTTTATCAGTCACCAGGAATACCTCTCTAATAAAATTTAGTTTTTAATTATAATATATGATATAATATAGTATATTAAAAGTTACTAACTTGAAAAGGTATTACTATTGTTGGTATCACTAATATTTCTATTTTTCTGTCGAGTAGATATAGATTGAGCACCTCTTCCTGTCCACATTTCAATATCTTCAATTGTTTTTGGACAGTCTTCTGTAAGGACTTGAGATGAAGTATCCGTAACTAAAACATCATCTTCAATTCTTATGGCAATTCCATCAAATTCCTTTCCAATCTTGGTTAAATATTCTTTTTGGTTTGATTGACTTCGAATGTATACTCCCGGTTCTACCGTGATGATCATTCCAGGTCTTAATCGTTCATTTCTTTCAATAGATGGACAATCATGTACATCCATACCAAGATAATGACTAACATGATGTGGACAAAATCTTAATGCAATATCAGAAGTACTTTTAGTCTTGAAATCAATTGATGGACTTATTATTCCTAATTCTTGTAATCCTTGAAGTAATTTGGGACCCATTAAACGAAATAGTTGATCTAGTGTAACTTCAGGTTTAACAAGTTTAATTATATCAACTTGTAATTCTAACATCATTTGATATAAACTACGATGTAGATCATTTTCAAATTTTCCCGATACTGGCCAAGTTCTAGTAATATCACTACAATAACCAAAAAATTCACATCCCGCATCAACTAGTACCATTTCATCCGGTTGACATTTTTTACCATTAAATACATAATGTATAACATTTGCTCTTGAACCGGATGCCACTACTGGGGGATAGGCTAATCTCTCAGCTCCACGAATACGACATTCATAATCAATTTTTGCCCAAATTTGATGTTCAGTCGGTGGGGGTAAGCCCGATCCTTTATTTTCACCACAAAGTACTAATGCTTGTTGAAAGGATTCTGAAGCAATTTTACAAGAGGCTTTCATTAAATTAATTTCTGCTGAAGATTTAATTAATCTTAAAGAATCTAATATTGTTCTTGGATTTTCAACATATCGAATTTGAGTACTTTGATGTTTTTTCATTCCATTTTCAATAAAATTTTTATCTTCACACCAAACCATAATATTTTTTTCACCATTATAAAATTCTTTTAAGAAATTTGGGAATTCTGATGATAAATGAGCTTCATCAAATCCAAAATAATCCACTGCTGCTTTTGGTGAAGTTTTTGGACCATCCCATAAATCCCCAATTGGATCAGGATCACCAAGAAACATTACATGACTTTCTGAATGTGGTGTAACAATTAATAGGATAAATGCATCTGTATCATAACTACCAGAAAGATAAAAAAAATTTGAATTTTGACGAAAAGGATATGGTATATTTTCTGTCATATATTTTTTGGTTGATGATGGAACTATTATCAAATGATGCATATCTTTAGCTCTATCTGAATTCTTTAATATTAATTCTGTTGCAATTTTACACACTGCTTTCCGTCGATGTCTAAATTCTTGTTGTGTGATTCCCGGAAGTATCTATATATGTACATAATATACACAACAAAACAAGAAAGAAAATTTGATATTATAAAAAGCCATACGAATTAAATAAAAAATTAGCTAATAATGACAATAAAAGTATATAATATGTACAGTACAAATATATCTCTCTCAACTCTCACACACACATGTATAATATCGTACATCATACGAGTTTACATACAAGTGACAAAATTTTAAACCATAAAATAATATTATGTAATATATTGCTAAACATATTTTAAAAAATAAATAATTTTTTTCTTACATCCTCTTCTGAAGAAAAGAATTCTGGATGTGACTGAAAGGTAGGTTGACCAAAAGACAAGGTCTTGATATTTTTGAATCTTGTATCAATTGTAGCATTTTTTAATGATGAGCAAGTGGTGAAATTTGCTTTTGATGGATGTAATGTTGGTCTTAAAACATTAAATATATTGGTCGCCAACTTCATTTTTGTAACCTATTACATTACATAAAAATACATGATATATATTATACATTATAGAACAAGTAAGACGGACGCGTTATAATAATTTAACATATTAAGTATCTTTACAATTATGACAAATAGTATGATAATACGATATTACAAGAACCTACTTATCTCTTCCTTTCCTTGATAATCAGATCTTTTCTAAATAATTACTTTTGTCAAAAATTCCACTCATTAGAAAACTATTTCTTATTTCTTAGAGTTCACAATCAGCATGTATAGATATCAGTTGTCAGTTGATAAGCCAAAAGTCTTCCGTGTATTATAATTATGGTTAATAAGAATGTGATTAAATCTCAATTACTAAACTTAAGTACTGTAAAGAGTTTTCTAATAGATAATTACTTAAATATACTTTTACCTTTTACTCAAAATAAGTCACTTTAAAATTTAAAATCTCAATGGATTCAAAATCGTCAAAGACCGGGGGATCATAGAAAACAAGAAAAATTGCATAAAGTGTAAGAGAGATGATGAAAATAAAATGTTATAAAACTGGAGAGAATCACTGGATAAATATTCATTAACTTTCCATTTTAACATGTCATTTATAATTTGATTACTCTTTTGGTGCTAGTATGTTCTGAAATTAACATTGCCGAGACTTTTCTTTTTTTACAAATACACGTGCATGCATTTCCTCGTGAATCGTGAACCACATATTATCTAAAAATATTTTTAATCACACAACTTAAATGTAATACTTTATACTTTAAGTGTGTAGCAAGAATATAAATGCCATACCTATTGTATAAATTACTAAATTGATAACCTGTGTTTATAATATGTACTCAAAGTATGCCATCATCAACATGAAATTAAAATATTATTGAAATATTCGCCACTCTTAAAGTGCTAGTAAAGTGCATACTCATTCAGTATCGGTATAATATTATGATATTTTATCCGTGTATACTTTCACATCATGATAAATACATATATGTGTGTGTGGTTCTTAGTTGTCCATTCCGAGACAAAATTTTAGTCAGCATTTTAAAATAACATCACACAATATTATACTAGAATTATTGACTACACACTACACAAGTAAAAGTTAATTTTCCTTACAATACTTGATATACCATCAGTTATCAGTTATGCAATTTCTATTAGGCTGGGAAGAAAGAACACATGGCATTTATTTACATTGACGTACGGGATACGTATATACATATACATATATAGCATATAGGTGCAAGTTGCAAATTTTTGATCATTTTAGTTATTTACTTAAAAATTCTTATGTTAAAAGGAAGTGACGACTATATACCATCATGTTTTTTGTAAGTACATAGAAAGTAGAGAGAGACAATATTATTATTATTAGGATATTTCAATCACTCGGAAAAAAAGATTAGTGTATTACTTATAGCTTATAGTAGATAGAGTAGACCTATTTCGTTTACCATTTGCGAGTTTTGCACTTCCGCTTATTTATTGTCTCCGTACATCCCCGTCAAATATACGATGTACCATGCCATCAACCATCAACAGGCTAATTAGTGATGACGTGCTGTTATCCAACATTTAATTGCTTTATTATTCAATTCAATAATATACAGAATACGCTCAACGCTTTGCATTCTGCATTTACTCTCCAAAAAATAATTTTGAAATTTGCAAGTCTCTCATATTTTATGTAGTATGTATACAGTGAAAATTGCTGAGGAATTCATTGTGTATAAAATATGTAAATATATCTTATTGTTTCCGTTGCAAATTGCAATGCCAATGTATACATATTATGTATATATTATAATACTCTGTGTGTTCTCTGTGTTCTAAATACTAAATACATGGCTCAAAACTCAAAAGTGTAAGTGTGTAAGTATCTATAATCTATAATCTACGATTTATTTAACATTAGAATCTAGAATAACTAATAACTAATAACATTGGAGCGAAAGGAAAAGATAGACATGCCATTTATATCAAGATTGTGCTTTGGTCTAAATTCTTAATTAGGATAATAATGCTACAGAGAGATCCAAATGTATATATGTGCTTACACATCTATTTATGAATAACGTGTGGATAAAAATGTTACACAGTTTTTCAAACCATCTCTTTATTATAATCACAATTTATATTATAACAACAATATGTGATGATGTTCCTCCCAGAAATTATAAATTAGCAAGCCCTATCGTATGATTTAGCATAATTTGAAAATCCGAAAGAAAATTGAATGACGGGAATGAAAATACGGAGGCTATTTGTAGCTTGTAGATTGAAGGAGTACAGATCAAAAGTATAGACTACAGTGTACTGAGCACTGGAAAGTTGCACGGATTCAAGAACGGCGTGAGAGTTTGATAATTTGATTGCCGTTGTACTCATTCATTCAATCGTATGATAATTCCTCTATAGACTCTAAACTCTAGAATCTAGAATGAATCTCTCTTACACATCTTCTGTTATTAACATGTTGAGATTGAGATTGATATATACATGTATAAGATGCGTGATAGACGATGTACGATGTGTTCCTATGTGTATCAAAGTATACTTGTATATATCCTGTCTACAGTATAAACTATACATACACACTTTAGTACCGAACGTCCGTACAAGGTTGATATTATTATTATTATTTTTCTATACACTGACCCACTAAGGCATTACACATTACACGTTCATTTGGTATTCTACACACATGAATAGAACTCCCGACAGTGTAAGAGGTAAGAGTGTAGAGAGTGTAAGAGGGCCTGCATAATAAGATCATCACAGTATAATATTATTTTATTTTATATTATATTATATTATATTATATTATAAGAGAGACAGAAGGAAGACAGAAGGATGGAGAGATGAGGGAAAGAAAATACAATGATAAAATACAGGTGTGTAGACAGATAGTGATAAGACTGAGAACTGAGAACTGAGAAAGAGGAGAGAGAGAGCATGTATTCCTAACGAGAGAGAGATTAGACGAGCCTTAAACCAATTCAGGTAGCTACCTTCTCTCTCTCTCTCTCTCCTTCATCATCATCTTCATCTTATTCTTTGACTTCTTCTCCAGAATAAAAAAAGATTCTTCATCTCTTCAACAGTACTTATAAATCTCCACACCCTACACCTGCTGTCCATTCTCTCTGGCTCGTTTTCGTTTTGGGGTTTTTATTATTATCATTATTATTCATGTAATGTGTACACTGTACACTGTACAATGTACATTGTACATAGAATGGAAATTCTCTGCTCTCTCTCTCTGCTTATTTTAAAGCCCGGGTATGTATCTCCATACATGCATAAGACATACCTATAGAACACATTACACGTTACAAGTATATATCTATAGATAATAATGGTTACGACTTTTTATACAACGTAGTACTTGTTTTAATACATTTGTCTGTCTATCTTCTACATGTATTCAGTATTCACTATTCATATTACCTATACATACAGTATATTTTACATAGATTTTTTAATTCATGTTGATTCATCTTGAATCTTGAGTCTTGAAGGACTAATAATGCAAAAGGAGTGTGAATTGTGAATTGTGAATGTATTGCGCGCATATTGTATTGTAAAAATTGTAAATTGTAAATTTTAAATCTATGTTGTTCATACATGTACACATAATACATAATATACATATGTATTTTTGCATTTCCATGTAGACCTTTCCTTCTTCCCCTCAGACCTCAGACCAGATCAAGTATTATAATGTAAGCGTCTTGGCGACGTCTTGACTGTTCTCTGTAGCACATGCACCTCTTTTTCTTCTCGTTTTTTTTTCTTCTTTTTCGCAAACTTTTCACGTCGTACTTGTATCTCTGGTATCTGGTTGTTTGTTGTATAGAATGAAACTTTTGACTGCATAATACATAATATAATATACAGATAATACACCACCGTACTTACTTTGTTATATTAGGGATAGATCTTTCATATAGACATATACGTACATATAACATATAACTAAATACTATATACACTATACACATTTGGAGTTTTGAGTTTGGAGATTGGAGATGCGGTCGTAAGTTGCATAATTATGGATTTCTAGTCCTTTCCATGTATCATACCTAATATATACATACAAAGGAATGAGTATACAGAGTACAGAATATTAGTACTTGGTACATGTACCATATTATACATCAGCAAATCTACCAACGACCATACTGATATGGATACAAGATACAAGTATGCATGAAAAATCCTTGCCCATAATAATTTTTGTGATTTTTCTTATTTGTAAAAATTCCTACATTATTATTATTTTTCATGTTTGCCTGTATAGAAATTACATACTTTTACATCAGCTTCTTCTTCTTCTTTAGCACCAACTTTCCACGTTCCTGAAGCTTACTCGCTTTTCTCACTGATCCCTCTCTCATTATTATTACTCACTAGTAAATACTTGCATATTATGTTTATACGTGTATAAATAATATATGAAAATGAATGTGTACATAAAATGTAAAATGTGTTTGGAACAAAAAAAAAGAGAAGAAGCACCGTCGCCGTCATTGTCTTTTTCATGTCTTGTTGTTTTTATTCATACTCTCTCATTTCCCTTCCAAGTTGAATTTGAAGTTGAAGTTGAACCATACCAGACTTTATTCATGTTATTATTACTATTACTATTCCGAGTTATTCCTTTTACAATACAATTAATGTGACAGAAAAGTACTCTTTTTATTTGCTTGGTTATACATTATGCAACATATTCGTATAGATGGGATTTGCAAGTCTAAACCTATAATTTTTCTATACATAGTTCTAATACATACATAATTATTATTATTATTATCATATAAAAAAGTTCTTGGAGCAAACAGAAAACATCAAACATCAAACATCAAATAACACACATAAACAGACAACAGACACACTCACACAATTGAGGAAAGCACGTGAACAAAGGAAGAGAAGTCAGCCAAAAATATCAGCATCATCAGCATCACCAAGATCACCAAGATCCAAGATCAGCATCATAAATGTAAAATGTAAATACATAATAATATAATATACACATAGCTAGATTGGGCGAGACTTGCTGTTTTACATTTTATAGTTTTTTTTATGATGCGGATTTGTACCATACCATACACAATACACTACACACAATATACGTAACATAATATACATAATATTTGAATTTTTTCGTGGTCTTTGGTTGTATATTGTATTGAAAATCCTTTTACTCTCTCCTCTCATTTTCTTACAAGTTATGTCTGTAAGTTACCGTTCTTTCTTTCTGTCTTTCTTCTTTCAACCAATACACAGTTCTATCTCTACGTATAGCACAAAATCACATTATAGAGGACAGGACACAGTAGACAGTAATATCTAGACAGTGCTGGTCATTTGATTTTATTTGTGAGTCAAAGACACACATAGAAAGAAAGAGATAGCGAGAAGGAGGAGGGAGAGTGAAAGGTATTTTACGAGTTTGTTACTTTTTTTCAATTGTGGTTTCATATGTCTCTCTCGCTCTCTATTCTCTATCCAGCTGAGGTAAAAATTGTGGTCCTTTATCACAAGTCCAAAAATACTTACAAGTTACAAGGTAACAATGACTCCCTTTCAACTTGTATCTGAAACATCAACAATCAACAATGACAATGATCACCTTTTCGTCTTTCAATCTTTATGTAATGTATCCATATGGGATTTGGGATTTGGGAACAAGTAGACACTATGTGAGATGTGAAGTGTACATGAAAACGAAATTGTATTTTGTATTGTATGGAGTATTTTTTTTCCAGTCCCAAATCCAAAATCTCAAACTAAAAACTAACAGGAGCTTTTATGAATCATGTTATGTCCGCCACTGACTATTCAGTAAAAATATGTTTGGACGCAGTACTAAATACTCAACACTGATAAAATTATCATTTTGTACAAATTTTTGAGTCCACCACAAAATTTCACACAAAATTCCTTTTGTGAGGGCTAACGATTAAAGACAGCTTATATGTCGTAAAATTCGTCCACTGAAACATGAAAGTATGTCATAACTTTTATAGCTTTTGCCAATCTCTGATGAATTTATCGGCTGGGGGTTTTTGGACAAAAAAACGGTCATAACATTCAAGGAAATTCTAAGCAAAACCTTGATGCTCAAATTTTTAATGTTCAAAGTTCAATTTCACATTTGTTTTCATTTTGGCAAAATTCCTGTAAAATTGCTGTTCATGTCACTGCGATTCAAGATTTAAGTGCACCTCTAAAAGATTGAAGTCTGAGTACTGAGTACTTGTACATTGTACACTTGTCACGGTATTGGGAGACCAAACACCAAACAATTTCCCCAGATTTGGAATTGAAAGGACTTATGAGCAGGTAACCTTTAAATAGAAAAAAAATTTCAAAATGCAAGTCCCCATATAGATACATAGTATACATAGGCAATGGTAAACCTGTGCACAATAAATATTACACAAAGTACAAAAGTTAGGTGTAAAGTTGGGTTTTAGGTTTTACTCTTCACATAAGATGCCATGTGGCATATGTATGTTCAATCTAAATTCTAAAAGCTGACATTTTCAAATTTTACTTGATCTTTTATTTTCCTTCATCTAAAATCTACATCCATGTTTAAAAGTGTAAGTACATTTTAAAAATACAGAATACACAGATGGGTATAAAAGTGTGTTTTTTTATCTAAATACGCATCTTGTGCAAGTTGACATGATGAAGAAAATAAAAAAATGTTCATAGTGTACAGTTTACAGTAAAAAGAGATGAGATTTAAAGGAGAGAAAGGCCGTAAACCGTGAAAATACAAAATACATAAATACGGAACATGGAACATGGAACATACAACATACCCAATGTACCTATTCCACTTGAATTTATATTCAGAAATTCAGTTTTCTCTCCGTTTGTCCCAGTCTACAAGTTACAAGTGTATATGTGAGCAGTGTACATTTTACATATTGATAGTATGCATTGTCTAAGTATCTCAAATCTCAAGTGTATGTCAAAGCATGTATATACATGTAGAGTGTATAGGTATGTTTTTTCCAAAAATATCTCATGTTTGGCACACCCACATTCATTCATTTTCATTCATTTAAAAATTCTCTCTCTACTCTCTACTCCTTTCTACACACTACACGTAAGGCGTAAGACGTAAGGTATAAGTAGAATGAACAGTGAACAGTGAATACATTTAAGATTCTAGATTCTAGATTCAAGATTCAAGATTCAAGTGTATTGTACATGTTTTACAAGATCATCCATATGTTGTGCAGCCTTAGTTACAAATCTATATTATACGCTCATATGTAATTACATCAAGCCAACATTTAACCTGGAAGCTAGAAGCTAGAATTTAGAATCTACGTAGAAAAAAGGTTGTTTTAAATGTTTTAAAATTAAGAGGGAATTGTAAAGTGTAAAGTGTAAGCATGTGTACATTGTACATGGTAAGTACACGTTATTATTTGAGTTTAAATGTGTGTAATATGTAATATATTATCTGAAATTCCAAATTCCAAACTCCAAGCTCAAAACTCAAAAACAGAGATTATGCTGTAAATATTGCACATGAGGTTGTGTGAGGAGCTTTCCTTTTGGGTAGGTGACACATTCAACATTCAACTTGTGGGAAGGACAAAATATTTTTGTTTCCAATTTTCCGTCTACTCACTACTCACCATTCACTGTTCACCATTCACTACTCACTACTCACACTCGCTCACTCTTTACTCTTCTTCTCACACATTTAACATTTTTACTTACCATGAACCATAACACACCATGTAATATTCATACACTACACACTATACCCGGTACAATATACATATTACATATACCATATACACCATACCGTCGTCGTATTATCATGAGAGTTATTTGTCAAAATAAAAATTTCAATTTGAAAACTTGGCTTTGGAGGAAGAGAATGAGAGAGAGAGGGAGAGAGAGAGAGAGACAGGATATTTTCTCTATTCCTTGCTCTTTCTTTCTTTCTCTTTTTTGAACAGTTTCAATTCTATTATATGCAGGAAAACTTTTAAAAAGAATAATAAAAATTATTTAGTGGCAATACATGTAATATGTACATGCTACATACATATCATATAGTATATATAATATATACATGTATTACAAGTTACAAGCTCACAGTTTCTCGGAGATGAGAGAGAGAAGGAGCAAGAGAGCGCGAAAGAGAGAAACAGGCGTATAGAAAGATTCTAATAATAATAATAACACATGCCCATACATACATGCTTTATAGTTTAGACTTTGGAGTATATGAGTATAGAAAAGTTGTTGGAAGTTGGAAGATCATACATATCCTTCCTTGATGTGATCAGTTATGCATGTATGTATAAAACATCATGGATTTGTGGATGCATGTACATATGTATGTATGTGTGTATGTATGTAAGAAATAGAAAAGAAAAAAGAGAACTTGATAGTTTCTTAGGAAAGAAAAGGTAAACGCTGAAGATACAGAGAGAGTGTATATCTTTGTGTATATAGAAAATGAACATAGTACATAGTAGAAATGTTAGAGGCAGTTTAGAGTTTAGAGTTTAGAATCTAGAGTCTAGAGTCTAGTGGAGGCAGAAAACAGAAAATGCAGCTGTCATGAGCTCCATGAAATCTCTGTGTGCACGTTATGTGAATGTGGTGTAACTACATATATATCTTATACAGTATACAGTATGTTGTATATGTTATAGGCATAGCTTGTACAATGTACAATGTACACTGACTTGGATATAATTCAGTGTTCAGTGTTCAGCCTTTGGGTTTCCTTCCTTTGGTCCATTCATTTACAGATGAATGAGAGAGAATTTCCAACGTCGTTTTGGTTTTTGGTGGCTTGCCAACTCAGAGGAAGGATAGAAAGAAAGAAAGAAAGAGAGAGACAAGTCCGAAGAGAACGAAGAACGAAGCATACACACTACACTCACATACACACATAAGAACGGTAAGGTAAATTCATTCTTCATTCAAGTTATTCTCCATGGCAAAAGCAATAGATCTATACTCTATACATAATACATACCAACTACCAACACACAATATGTAATATGTAGTACACAGTATGCAGTACGTATTACGTATACAAACACTAGATTCTACATTCTACACTCAACACTCAACACACAGAATACAGAAGACATCGCAACACGATGAAACAACTTCCTAATGGACTTTGTACTTTTTCTTAGAAATGCACACACATTCATCTATCTATCCATCCATCCATCCATCCAGATGCCGTAGTTCTCTCCTTTTTAGTTTTCAGCATATGTGTAGCATGTAACATGTACAATGTACAAAATGCACAGCATTTCTATGTATATTGTAAAGTATGCTGGATATTTTGTTGCAGTTTCTTCCGTTCCAGTTTTATAACCAAGAAAATTCCATCACTCGCATAGTATTATTATTTTCCCTACATTTTACTTTTTGATATGAAAACCCAAATCCATGAATGAGAAATGAGAAGTGATAAGCACAAAGTCCTACGTCGTACATGACGATTAATGATTTAATATTACACACTACATACAAGTAAAATATAATAATGTATACAATGTGTGATTTGGTTTCAAATACGAGGAACGAGAAAAATCGTGCATACTTAATACTCATGTTTACAACATTTTTCCCCTAGAAAGTTTCACTCTGCAAAATTAGTCCAAAAATTATCTCGAATTTGCCATGTAAAAAAATCGTACAAAGAATAATTTATATATATTTGTTATTTGTACTACCAGCTACTTTTTTACTTTTTACTTTTTACCTTATTCAATTTGTTTCTATATGTTTGTAGTTTGTAATAGCACTAAAGATGATGATGATGGTGAACTTGATTACAATGCTCCGGATGCAAATATATATCTATATATACAGACGAGAGGAAGTCCCGTCGCTCATGTCCATGGTGCGTTATTATTTTACAAGGGAAATGAAATTTGATTAGCTTTATACTCTATACTCTATATAGACATATATAATATATATGTATCATGGGTATATAAAAAGAGATGAATGTATGAAAATATCCTGCCTCTCGGTACACAGTACACAGTACATAATAACGTATTTATAAAGAATTATATAATGTTTTTATCTAAATGTGTGTTGTTTCGTGTAGGTATAATGTGCCTTGTGTATGCATGTACGTATAAAGTATAAATGTGTACATGTATGAAGAGAGAAATTGAGATAATTATGGAGAGAATGATGATGGTAGAGTGCAATGGATAAGACCGGAAGTTAAGTTAAGGTTCATACATGTATGCATATAAATAGCATATCTCTAAACTCTAAATACATACAGTTTCATACATGGTTTGGATAGGATGTACTTTATAGATGTGTAATGTGTAG
Source organism: Sminthurinus signatus (assembly GCA_019776565.1). Taxonomy (NCBI): domain Eukaryota; kingdom Metazoa; phylum Arthropoda; class Collembola; order Symphypleona; family Katiannidae; genus Sminthurinus; species Sminthurinus signatus. Next base: position 28,457 of record JABASP010000153.1, read on the forward strand.
TCGTTGAAGTATCTACAAGTTACAAGTCCTTTTGTACATGTGTATATAGAATATAGAGTAAGCATGTTTCGCTGACAAAGCATGGGAACTTGGCTGGCTGGATAGATGGATGGATGGTAGAGTATTGCCTAGTGCCTCTGTAAGCTGTAAGTGAGGATGAAATGCTCCAAGTTTTTCCTCTAGGGAGGATGTACCAATGTACCATGTACCAATGAGCCCCCTTGCCTAAAAATGAAAACGAAAAACCAGATCCTGTGGCACCCTTATATATTTAGAAGACTACTACCGTCCTTCGTGAAGATTTGTTCCAGGCAGGTTGAGAGTTGAGAGTTGAGAGGAGAGAAGAGAGCAACAGGCAGTTCTATGGATAGTAAGTACAAGTTACAAGTACATGCATGATATTTTATGCTATATTCTATATTCTATACAGATATTATGTGTACTACATAACTGTGTTTAACTTTAGAGTTTAGAGTTTTCCCTCCACTTCAAGTTTCAAAGACTCAATTCTTGCTAAATGCATATGTACATGATACACAATATAATATTTCTTTCCTCTTATTTCCTCTGCAAACTTTTTCAACATTTCACACTATATACTATACGTATATATATACATGATGATAATACTACACAGTACACATTGTACACTATTCAAGGGAATGGGCCAGAAATCTCCCGAATGACGGTAAATATATGTATAAGTACGTTGTGTACTAAGTCCTCAGTCCTTTCCTTGAAGTATTCTTCTTCTTTTTTTCCCTCTTTCCTCTCCTCTTTCTCAATTACTTGTTCTTCTTGGTCTTTTCATGATCACCATATGCCTTGGTTTCGTGTGTTTCCTATTCCGTATTATGTATTATGAGGGGACTAAAAACCTGTTGCCTGGAGAATGGAACCAGCTGACCCGACTTTACAAGTATGTATGAATGTATATCCTGTATATTATATTATTATTATGCTTCCTTTTTCTTTCTTTCTTTCTCTCCCTCTATTTTCAAGTGTACATGGATCTATAAGAATGGAAAAGGACTTGGTGTTCATAATATAATATGTAAGTATTGTGAGTGTACACTCTCTGTACTCTGTACAGCCTACACAATGAACAAGTAAAAAGGAATTGAATTTGAGTCAGAAAAGAAATAGAGTCGACACATACATCTATACATCCACACAAAATATTCACACACAAACACACACACAACATGAATTTCCATGAATTTTACACATTCAAATAACATTTTTTCCACATATTATTATTACTTTTCTAGTTTTTGGTATTTTTCTATCCATAATAATAATAATTATTATTATTGTATTACTAACAAGTTGTACCAGTTGTATTTAAGATGACATGAACGTATGGAGAGTATAGAGATGGATTTTTGAAAATAACATGAATAAATAAATAAACACGGTGGACACAAAACTGAACATTTATATATATGTTTTTTCGATATATATTTTTTCTAGGTGTAAAAATTTCTTTTTCTTTTATTCTATAATATATTATATAGTTCTGTAGTATTATATAACTCCCATTTCATTTATTTATGAAGGCGCGTTCAATGTTATTTTATATATTTTTTTTCTCTCTCTTTTTCTTTTACTTTCTTACTCTGTCGTTCTTACATTTATTTTCTTTTTAACTTTCTTCCTTTCTTTCTTTCATTATATAAACCTAAGAACAATACACATTATGAAGTGACTAGCCATTTAGTTGATGCATGTGAGTACTGAGAAGAACACATATTGAAGTGTAAATTATACATTATCTTATAATATTACATAATTATGTATGTATATGTATGTATGTATATATTGTATATATTATGTAGTTACATAGGGAGAGCAGTAGCAGTGCACTCTGTATATATAGTAGTAATATACACATGTATATAAAACTAAATAGTCGTAAATACCTTGACATGTCCAAGTATACTTTTGTATAAAACAATAAAATGATACTTAATAGAAACCACACAATGGCAAAATAAGGGTGCGATTTTTGACGATAAATTTTTTTGTTTTGACGAAAATCGAAACGTATAATATAATTTTGTGTGTGGGAGAGAAAAAAACTCCAAAAAAAAGAAACAATTTTTCTTTTGGGTTTGTTTAGTTTCCACGATTTTTGTTTACAGTTAAAAAGAAAAAAGGACGAGAGGACGCAAAAAATAAAAATGTGATTCATAAATAAAATATTCTTGAATTCTTTTTGTTTTTAAAAAAAATTAAAAATAACAAAAGAAAGAAAAAAATGTCATCATATCATATCGTACATACACAAGTGTATGAGATTGAATGAATGACGTATAAATTGAACATTTGAAAAATATAGATTTTATATATGTATCAAAAAAAAACAATAACAACCACAAAAGGGTATAATAAATAATAACAATAATAATTATAATAATAATAAATACCTAACACGTCATTACATGACTACTGCTCTGTATCTATGTGTATATATTTTTTCATGAATTACATTACATTAGAGTCAGTTTTTTTCTGAATTAAAAAAAAAATCTCCTCCACTATGTATCATCTCATGCATGCACAGCCTCATCCATCGTAATCGTAATTATATAATAATCAATAATCAACATAATATAATATTATACAAACACATATTATATTATATTGTTACATTGTAGATAATAGATAATTTTTTCATTTTCAATCAACAAGGATAGAACTACACACTTGAGCATTTTTTCTTTTTTTTGGAGAAGCAGCACACATTATATAAAATACACACTGGAGATGATATATATATATATATACTATACATAAATAAATATGTTTACGGGGTAGTTAATTAAAAACAGTATAAATATTTTTCGGATTCATAATATAACAATTAACAATACAGGAGTATAGTGTGCTCTACATACACAGTACAGCGTGTGTTTTCTAAGAAAAAACAATTTGCGGATCATAAATAAATGTGTATTCATAATAGCAAATATCTTTCACAGATTAACGTTTAAATATTTAGACATACATAGCATATGAAAAAGAAAACACGGCCGAGAAAATTTTGCTTAAAATATGTGTGAATTACTTACAGCTCTCTTTTACCATTAGATTTTTTGTTTGTATAATATGTACCAGTATATTTCTCTATATAGCTAAAGGTGTATATTATTTGTCTACATAATTTTCCTTTCATAATACAATGTATAATGCACATACATATTTTGTGTAGTAAGCAAAATGATTGTTGTTTTTTTTGTATTAAAATTGTGAATTGTGTACAATGTATAATATATATATATTAGTTAAATATGTATAGTAAAGTAACTGTAGTTCTTTGGAATATTCAATTTGTTTTTCAGTATCATGCCTCTTTTTTTTCTCAATTCTCACATTGTATCATATATATCAGCATCATAAAAATTATAATAGATAGATATATCTATAATATATATAATATATATATATTATGTAAATATGTATTTTGCCTTTTTTTCTTTAAAAAATTTTTTTATTTAGTTATTTATTCAGTTCACAGTTCTCGTCAGCAAACAACTAAAACTTTTTTTTTTTTGAAAATGTTTCTTTTGTGTAATAAATCATGATCAATAATCAGTCTTGACATATTGATTTTTTCCTTTTTTTTTCTTTTGCTTTCTTTCTCTCTTTCTCTTTTTTCTGAATCTTTTCTCTCTCTTTTGTTTTCTTTCATAAATATGTATGTGTATGATAATAATAATAATAAGAATATATATAGTGTGTTCCTCTACTCGTGTACTTTTTCTTGTTTTAAACCTGAGAGTAGACTAATAAAATAATAATAATAGCAATAACAAAATTATTAATGATTATTTAAAAAAAAAACGAAACAAGAAAAAAGAATCTATATGAATATATTATACAAATATATTATGTAGTCTACTAATTTTGGTGTACATAGTACATATATACTCATATGTGTATATTATATACATGTAGGCATATATGTGTGTATTGAACTCTCTCATGTTTTGTATATTAGCATCTCATCACTGTTTTTGTCAAATTAATAAAATGTCAAAAATAATGATGGAAATGTGTACGTTTGTTTTGCAATGAGAGAGTTTATACACATTACACATACAAACATATTTGTATATAATATACATGTATATATATTTCGGCTGATCTACAGTTCTAATTTCCAATCAATTCAGTGTTCGTGACTGCTAGTTCTTTTTTTCTCCTTCCTCTAATAGATGTATATATGTATGTATAATGCATAATATATATGTATATGTATGTAGTAATAGTTTTTAGTAATAATAATATATTATATGTATATAATAGTAAAAAGCGAGCCTGACTTCAATCATATTGTTCCTCTCGTCCTTGATTATTGACTATACCCATTATATAATATGTATGTATATGTATATAATATATAATAATATATATATATGTATAATTTATATGAATATTTTCAGTCCGACGTTATTTTTTTTCCTCTTCTCTATTCCTCTTCATTACTATTATATTATCATCATTGTCTATATAATAATTTTTTTTGTTTTTGTTTTTATAGTTTCAGTCATCTCATTCAATCCAACGACAACAACTTGTTGCTTCTACTACTACTGGTGTTGTTGCTTCCGATTCTACTATTAGCAGTCGTCATCATCAAGTTGGGATGACTAAAATGACTCGAACTCCGTTCTTCTTCGTCTGGGAAAATATCGGGGAAAGTATCTCCGTCTCTCCTACTACTACTAATAATTCCACCTCCACTATTCACACCGACAGCGGATGAGGATGAGGAAGAACGACACGTGCACCCGTTTGAATGGTATTTTTGGTAGGTTTTCTCTGCCACATGTATACAGCCTTTACAGGGCCAATATAAGCACAGACAGGGGAGGAAGAGGGACATGGCGGTCATGCAACCCCACCTCCACCACCGACGATGAGGTGCACAAGAACAAGGTTTATCCGCACACAGTACACCACCGTCCGGTTCAAAATTTTTCCCACAATGATAAAACACGGCTTTCACACAGCACAAGCATGTCACATAGTCTAATAGAGGTTCGGGTCCACACTGTACACTTTTGGAGCATATCCATCGGGAGGGGAGTGGACGTGGGGAGGCACAAGCTTGACATCGACACTTTCTACAATATGGACAAACTATTGAAGACTCTGGTAATTTGACTGGTTTCCCTAGTCCACCACCAACACCAAGATTATTTAAATTATTCTCATCAGAGGAGGAGGAAGAGTCACTAATGTTACTACTTAATAAAGATCTTTTCGTCGTGGGCTGCGTGGTCACTACGCCAACCTCACCACCAGAACCTACTACATGACTATTACTTGAGTTATCACTAAAATTAAGATTATTCTTAGTAGTTATTGTAGTGTTGTTGCTATTGTTATGATTATGATGATGGTTACTTATTAATTTCTTTCTCGAGTTGGTTGGAAGTCTCACTTGCTCTGCGGCAGTTACACTTGAATTATTTATTTTACTATTACTAAGATTATTGATATTATTATTGTTATGGAGGTTTGAGCTACTTAGTAAGTTGGCTCCACTGTGATGTTGTAAATTTAATTGATGATGGTGTTGGTGCTGTTGATGTTGTTGTTGATTTTGATTTTGATTCTGAAGGGGTTGTGTGAGGACGGGGGCACCCAGGTATAAATTTCGATTCCTTTCGGAATTTGGACGTGGTTGATCTAATGAGATGGGTCTCGTGGGTGATGTTGTAGAGGTTGGTATTGGTATCGTAGTTGTTATTGGTGACGGACCGGAACCAACAGTTCCAGATATAATTGTTGTACCTATAGGCATGGTTGTTGGTGCCCGTCCATGTTGTTGATGATGAGGATGCTGTTGGTGAGTATTCCCATGTCCCTGACCATCATTATACCCTCCACTTCCGCCAACATGAACTGGGGTGAGTTGGGAGCGGGATAAGGGTCTAACTGGCGGAGGTGGTTCACTTCCGGTTATATTTGTAGTATTATTATTAGTTCTTGTTGTTGATGATGATGATGATGATGATGATAGAGATGGTGGAGGGGATGCTCCAATATTAAGACGAGACGCGGTTCCCGGGAAAGTCCGCGTAGATGTATTCCCTCGAACATTTTGTGCCATAACTTCACGGCTCACTCACTCATTCACTTTTTTTTATTCAATAATATAATATGTAAGGATTTATTTATAATATTGAACTTGGTTTTCGTTCTCTCTTCTTTCCTTTCCAACATAAAAACAAACACTGCTTCTCTTCTCTTCTTCTTCCACTGCACACACATGCAGATCCAAACAAAATATTATTATTAATATTTTTTCTATTTAATCTTGTCCATCCTGCATTTCTTTTTTCTTCTTCATTTATATATATAAAAAAAGTATCTTCTTTTTAATTTTCTTCTTAACAATAAATCACCATGTACACGCAAACAAACACACTCACACACTAATGCGGATTATACGATGTATTTATTTCTTTCTTTATTTTAATTAATTTTTTTAATCCGGTTGCTTGGTGTAGAAGTTCCCTCTTCCTCTTCTACATGAACATGGATAATTTGGAAGAAGACAATAATAAAGATGAAGAAGACTTTGAAGAGTTTTTTTCTTCTCCTCTATCCATTTTAAAATTCATTAGAGCTTTCATGGCTCTTGATAACTCAAGTTCATTCCTATTAGTACAAGAGTGGAACATGTCGGTTTTCATTCTTGACTTGATGAAGCCGGATGACACATGATCATCATCATTTTCTTCAAATTCCCAAATCTATACAAATTAAATATAAAAAAAACAATAAGTCATTAGTATACATACTTTTTTATTATGTATGAATATAATAAGTAAAATAATATTATAATATAGTATATGAATAATTGTATTTTGTAAGTAGTTCTAAATAAGTCTTTTCAATCATCATCATACAATAATAATAATTGTTGCAGTGGTTCCCTACAAATTTTTGAAATGAAACTACAGAAACTTGAACTAACCTGTTGAATGCTACATTGTACACTTTTAGTGGTACACATTACCGATAAAAAAACTATATATTATTTATATATATATGTTTTATGATAAACTGAATCACACTCACAACTACACTACTTCCAGTTTCATTTCAAAGATTACATTTCAGCATACAAAATCATAATCATAATTTTTTTCCATGAGGATCGTCTTTATCGAAAATCGGAAATACACACACACTTTTTCTCCTTGTTATTTTTGTTGGCGCTTCACTAATTTCACATGTACTTATGTTGTAGTAGTAGTTTTAGTAGTAGCAGCACATACCACAACCATACAAATACGCCACGAATCACTGAAATCCAAAACACAACACTTTTTGTTGCTGGACTTAATTTTATTCATTTTATTTAATCAATAGATTAAAATATATAATATAATTTATACACATTTAAAGTACAGAACAAGAGGGAAAAGAGTAGAACATTCTTGTTGTTCTTATTATCATCAAGATTCAAGACTCAAGACTCAAGACAACGACGAATAAGATCAAAAACCAAAAAGAAGTTAGTAATAATGATGATGAAGAAGAAGAAACTTGTCTCGATTTATGTGTTAAGTGTATAAGCTCCTTTGCTTTGCCTGTTGCTTGCCCTATCTTCTACTTTTCTATATTCTATATTATATTTCTGTTCACAACACACAAACTCCAACACACACTATGTAGTTGAAAAAGAATAAGAAGAAACAGAAGAAGAAGACGACGACGACGATGAAGAAAAGAAGTATAAGGTGCCTCTCTCACTATATAAGAAATATCCTTCTTTTTTCCCCTTTATATGATTGAATATGTTATGTGTACACTGTAAATGTAGAATATATATGTAGATATGTATAGAATATATAAGTATATAATATATGTATGTACACACACACATATATATATATATATATATACACACAAGACGAGATTTTTTCTGGCCAACTTCACTGTTCACTGTTCAGCATCTGATGAGAAACTGTGACTGTGTGAGTGAATGGGGAAATAAGGGGATCGGCAGTGGACAAGAAAACCAGAGAGAAACTCAAGGGAAGTTTGTATGTATGATGTACCATATATTATACATATATATATATTGTATATATATTTCATGTTTGAGTGTGTGTGTCTACCCAAAGTCGAGGCTGGTTTAGCCAGGGCCAACATAATATAAGTATAATATATACAGAATAGTTATACAGCTTGCTTACTTACTTACTTACAAACTTGCCTGCTTGCTTGCCTGCCTGCTTACTTTATACTGTATACTTTATACCATGAACATTCATCCATTTCTCTCATGTTCCTCCAATATATTACAGTACACAATACACACATTATTCTACACTCTACACACACTGATATTACATCCTGTATTTCTTGGTCTATCTATGATTCTATCTCTTCCATTTCTCTCTCTCACTCTGTATCTGTGCCTTTGTGTGTATGTGTATTATATACAGGACATTTTTATATATAATATAATATATACTATATTATAGTTTATAGTATATAGCATATACGATACAGTATCTGAGAGCAACAGCAAACCAAAGCCAAAGCCAAACCAAACCACCCCATGTTTTCATCTGCTCCCAGCAATTGAGGATCGGAGCCAGAGCTACAGAGCGACTCCATAATACTCTATGTGTACGCCAACTCACTCAGCTCTCTCGTTGAATGAAACACGCCCTATTCATATGAATGAAGCGTCGCCAACGCACTACTCATCTTCTAAACATGAAAGAGAGAGAGAGAGAGAGAGAATGAGAGAGAGAGAGAACGAAAGAATAAACTTTACATTCTCTTGCACACCTATTAAGACAAGCTTAATATCCCTAGCCCATCTCCATATAACGACTCCTGTCACACCCTTTATATCTCTCATGTCCATTCCATCTCTTCTTTTTTTTTGAACCACATCAACTACTCTACAGCACTAAACAACATTGAGCACTGGCTCAGTATACAGTGAGAATCAATCATATTTGTAACAACCACATCATACTACACAGGACACAATACTACAGCAATAAAAACAGAATCAGGAAAATTATGAATGATTTCCAAATTTAAAAGCTACAAACACGAAATATCACTTGTACAAAAATATCTAAAAATTTTGTTTCTGAAATTCCCTACTCAATTTTTGAAATTTTGAAAGTATCAAAATTTATTTTTTGATACCATCAGTTTTTTTTAACCTTGATTTTGATTTTCCATGTATTCTTTCTAATAATGAATTTTCATTTCTTTTTTTTCTTGTAATTTTAATACCTTGTAAAAGAAAAGACATGAAGGGGTTTAAATTTTTTAAATAAATAAAAGTGTGTATAAATGGTTCTCACTGTACATGGAAATATTATAATGTGTAATGTAGGATAGGCAAGAAGCAATGTAGAAAAATCAATCTTGCTACTTGTGTGTGTAGTGTGTAGCATGCAGAGTGTACATTGTACATACTACATACATATGAGAAATGATGGTCTCTCATTCTGAAAACTGAAAACTCAAACTCAAAACACACTCCATAGTAATACACGCACACATATCCCTGTGCATATGCACACACAATACATATTATGTACATGGAAACACACTTCACTTGATACATACAACTATAAGGTTGATAGAACAGATAGAAAGATAGATAGACATCCTCATTTTCAACCCATAAACACAAAGTTTACCTTTGTTGTGTATAAGTATATCTAGTATCTAGATTCATTTTATTGTACGTGTACAGTGTACATATATAATGACGAGGATAATATTATTATTATTATCATCATTATACAGTATATAGTATACAGTACACCGTATAGATTTGGAGATACTGAATCCTGAATACTGACTGACTGAGGACGAACGGGAACGGATGCTTGAAGAATACATGCATGTACATACATAATACATACAAATACGAATACGACCATCCAACCATCCGACCATCATTCAATTGGAAAACCAAAAGCCAAAAGCAAAAGGAGCAGCAGCAAACCACCGTCTTTTCTTAAAACAATAACGTGTCATGTGAGGAGTCCGTATTATATTATATCCTCTAAATTTCCACTTACAACATCCACAATAACAACAACCAAAGTCACTCTAGACTTAAAAGAGAGAGAGGAAGAGAGAGAGAGAGAGAAGGGAGGAAGGAACGACCCAAGAGAGACTTTAAGGCTGAAATAGACAGACAGACATAGACAGAGACAGAGAGAGAGACAGAGAGGAAAAAGAAAGAAAACGAAAGAGAGAGAGAGAGAGAAGGAAAAAGATAATCATTCATTCATTCAGTAAACCCAACTGAAATATCCAACTGTTTTCTTCTTCCTCTCAGTCTGTCGAGTGTCGAATGTTGTGGATTGTAGAAATGAAACAAACTTAAAAACTAAACTTTGGCTCAGAAAGACAAGACAAGACAACAAGAATCAAGACTCAAGACACAATGTACACATTGTCTGTGTACTTTTTGTATTTTTGTACACACATAAATACACCCATGTATAATGTATAGAGATGTATTAGTATTAGTTGTATCAATATGTATTCATTATTCATGAATGGTTGTTTTGTTTTCTTTCATGAGCACATCAATTTTTGAAAATTCGACCCATCCATGGCATGGAATGGCAGCGGTCGGTCGGTCGGTTCAACGAATCAAGTATCAAGTCTTATGTCTAATTTCTAACATACTGTACCGAATACCGAAAATTGATTTCCTTCATAAATGAAAGGAAGAATTGAGAAGGAGAAGAAACAAAAAAAACCTTCACTGACTTGGCCGTATCCTAAATCCTAAATGATGACGAATAGACTGGAGAGTGGAAAGTATCCCATTTTATGTATTGATACAAAATACAATAATAGAATTGATATGTAAGGAAGAAAGAGCGGCATTCTTGTCGACAGAGATAATAATATAAGTTCATAGTGCTACACATTACACTTGTGTATAATACAAAATACAAAATACAAATACATCAATTATCAATTCATGATTTGAATTCTTTTCCTCAAACTCGGCTGTGAACTAAAACTATACTCTATACTATGAGCTGAGAAATATATCAAAAGCTAGAAGAGTAATAATAATGCTCTGTTGTTCGTAAATCGTAAATGAGTAAGTAATTTATTGTGTTGAAAAATTAAACCTCTTTGAACTTCTTTCATATTTCATACTTAATACTGTACTCGCAAGTCAGTACTGGTAGAATTACACTTATAAAAATTACATCCTGTGCTCACTATGAACCTTGATGATTGTGAAACAAAATAGTGTATATATATGTAACTAGCATAGTATGAGTAATTCATGATCCATGTATATTGTATATTGTACATGTATAGAAAGAAGGAGAAAAATACATAGATTTTGGTGAATTCATTATCTATTGTGTATTGTGTACAAAATGGAGAAAGATATGTGATACCTACAACCTACATGATATTATGTCTTTCGTTTTTTACAATATTCTAATACGTAATACGTAATATAGACAACTCCACCACACAAACAACACACAAAGGAACAAGAGACAAGAGACATCAAAACTAAAAAGTTCAAAACTCTTATGAATCATATGTACTTACACGCGTGTCCAAGTAATACACAATATATCTACATTCTACATTCTACATGGTGTAATAAAAATAAAATAATGAAAATGAATAGGATATGACATTTCTATTATTTTTTTCTTTTTGGTGTATTTTTGCACCATGTATCTAGAATCTAGCATTAGAAACAGAAACTGAAATTGCTAACATGATGACTTTGTATTTACTCTTAGCTCAAAACTCCAAACTAAAAGAGTCACATTCGGAGACTCAAAATGAGAAGAATTGAGAATCCAGAGTTCAGAGTACAAAAGAACATAAAAACTCGTCAACTATTACTAACAAGACATAAGACACAAGACACAAGACAGTCATACTAGATACTAGAAATATCATACATCATCCATCGTGCTAGACTATGCACTATACACTGTAGACTTTAGTCTGTACAGGAATATAATATAGCAACAAGTGAGACGAAAGAGCGAGGAGCACTACTGTAAAACAAACAGTGGAGTCAAGACAATAAAAGAAAATGGAACAATTTCAATAGTTTAGCAAAAGTCGGATGTCATAAAAAAAAGAGTCAACCCTATACAATATAGTGCACAAATACTCTTATGTACATATTATATGCACGGTGTATGTATCATATTTTATTTTATTTTATTGTACTCGTCCGTTCGTCATTTTTTAAACGACAACGACAAACAGCACTAAATGTACTCTCATAGAACATCCACTGATTCTGATTCTGACTCAAAATCTCAAATGAAATGCATATACTAAAATGATGATAATAGCTAAATATCTGTAATATCTGTAATACTTTTGCTCTGTTTGTTTGTTTGTTTGTACATTCAACTATCTATTTATGCACGCAGATACTATTATTATCATCATCCTAATTTAGAATATACATATTACATTTATGCATGTTTTATGTTTTTGTCAACTCTAATTCCTACATTAAGCATACCTATTTATTTATATCGTATATCGTATCTCTCTCTCGTCTCTCCACTCTCCACTCAACTATATTATATATTTTACAATGTACATGTATGAATAAGGATTACTCTTCGAATGAAATCAAACAACTAAAATTAATGACTAACTATAGAAAATAAAAAATAGTAATAATAATGAAAAAAATAAAAATACAATCTATCTGACATACGGTGATGTTGATGATGTATTTTTTGCGCTGTTTTTCAGTTATTACAAAATATTATATCGTATGAATGGTGAATGGTCATTGTATTGATGTTTATGCTGTGAAAGAGACAGATTGAATCCACATACTACTACTACTACTACTACTACTACTACTAATAATAATAATATCATTATTATTATTACATTCAAGATCCACATTATATTATCAAACTCAAACTCTCAACCAACTATCTCGGGAACTCAACTCAACTCAGCTCAGCTCAACTTTTGATGGTTGTTCAACCATCAACAACAATGAAAGCACGAGCTTATCATATTATGGTTTGAACATAATATGAGTGAGTGAGTGAGTGAGTGAGAGAGATAGATAGATAGACGAGACCATAGGAAAAGGGGCTGAGACCAAGAGAGCTATGAGTATGGATGGAGTTGAGAGTCGAAGTCGAGCCATGAAAGTCGTTCTGCGTTGAAAAAATTTGACACTTGCAAAAAAGAAATGACCTCAAGAAAGGAAGAGTTCACTTAGACTCAAACTCAGGGGGGTTTGCATTTATCATACTATTGTACGAAGTACGAATGAAACCAAACCAAACCAATCCAACCAACAACTGTATAGATATATAATGTATAATACAAGTATATTATATTATATTATTATGTGAGTGCATATGAGGATGAGTTGAATAGGCAGCAGAATGGAAGTGAGAGAAGAGAGAGAGAGAGAGAGAGAGAGAGAGAAGAGTCGAATGCTGTTAGTCTAAACTAACTAACTACACATTTCCACGCATTCAAACATTTAGTGAAAAAGACTGTCCGTAATATAATATAACATACATACATTATATAATATTATAAAATTCTACATTCTACATACTTAATACATAATAAACATTACACATAATGTATAACAAAAACTGCGTCTCTGTATAGAGTTTAGAGTATGAAATATGGAAACATGAGTAACTATAACATGTTATACACTTTTAACTAGTCACAAAATTTATGTATTATTATTATTACTACTACTATTACTACCATGATGTATTTTCTTTTTCTTTTTCCTCCTCCAGTTCACATAAGATGATGATGAAGAAAAAGAAGATGAAAACTCAAAAACTCAGAGACAGCGTCGTTTCTTCTTTTCTTCATCTTCCTCATCTCTCTTTTTCTCCCTATCTATCTTTTGTACCAGAACATAATATATTATATTTTATATTATACTTATATCATATTGTATCAAGATATTTTTTTCATACATAAAAATAATGTTCATACAGCATTATTTATTTAGTTTTCTTAAACGATGAAAGTTGAAAGTATAATATATCTTAGTAGTAATAGTAGTAGTATTAAATAAATGAGTGATTACTGAATATATATATATAATTTTTATTCCTTCTCATATTTATTTCATTATTACTATACTATTATCATTATTATTATACTAATGACATATTCTTGTAAAATTCTCCTACACCCTACACACATTACATGTTAAATGTTACATGTGAATTGTCTGATGATGAAGATGAGAGATGAGCGACAACGACAAGGATGATAATAATAGAAATAAAATACGGTAGAAAACATACTATATAAATACATATACACACTTAAATACAGTGTAAAGTAATCTTCATCCCCTGCTTAACTGTCTATAGACATCTATTAAGAGATGAAATAGTTTTCTGTTCTACAAAGAGCTAAAATTACATACAGACATACAGAGTGCAGATTGACGGCCTCGTGGTTGCTATGAAAAAAAGCACTGTAGTTTATATTAAATACACATGTAAGTCACTTTTCACTCTTTCATCCGTCTGTAGTCTGTAGCTGTACACTGTGCACATAAATAAAATACTTACGTGGATGTATAATATATTTATTTGATATGTAGAATAATACCGAGTACCGAGTACACAGTACAGAATGGGCGCAGGAAGGATGAATAAATTAAAAACTATTAAAGTGAATCCAACCAGCACTGAGAGAAAGAAGAATAGTCATGGAGAGAATATATAACACGAGTATGTAGTATGTACGATACGACTTGCTTGCTGCTTGTTGAAATTCAAATATTATATTAAACGGATGTAGGATGTAGAACATTTATATTATAATACATTATACAACATGTGAACTTTTTGTATATTATAGTCAAGTATACTCTTGTAGCTTAATAGAGAGAAACAGATATATATATATAGAATATAGAGAGTCAGAGAACATTTACATTTTACATTTGCCCACTCTCATTAATTCAATTTATTTATATCATTTAATAAAAACTAAAGAGTTCCTCTCAAAACTCTATATGTATATCTATATTATAAATAAACATATCCTATATCATTCATCTTCTTACACATCTTCCTTTCCTACACATTATAATATCTTAATCTGTCTCTACTTTACATTTATAATGTATACATGTAATGTGGTATATCTATACAAATAATATACACATATTGTATCAGTTGTGAGTTTTGAATTTCGTCGGTTGAAAAAAAAAATACACAGTGAATGACAGACAGTTCATGTCCATTTTTATTTCAACTTCAATTTCAATACCCGGCTTCAAAATACAGTCTTTGACTCTCACTCTGAATCTGACGCTGACTTTTACTCTATTTACATACTCTTCATTCTCCATTCTCCATGTGTACAACGAACCAGTTCTATTTCCAAGAGATCATGTCAACCTACACACATACACTCTGAAGAAAATTTTTATGTACATTAATAATCATCCATCCACATGTATTTAAATATTAAATACATCCAAAATATACATGTGTATATGTACTGTGTACTGTGTGAGCAGAGAAAAATTAAAGAAGGAGACTCTAAACTCTAAACTCTAGATCATTCTATTATTATCATTATTATTATTATTAGGTAATCATACTGCATAAATAAGTACATATTCTCAAATCAAATAATCTCGTATCAAATCATATTTAATGTTAATGTTAATGGAATGCATAATGTGTATACATATATCTAAAAACATGAAAGAGAAGAAGAGGATCAATTGAAAAAAACTTCTTCATCATCATCATCAATATCATCATCATAACCATCTTATTAGATACTTCTTGTAGATACATGCATAATATATTAGATGATGATTATTTTTATTGTACATATGACATTTATGTATATTGTAAATATATCTGTTTGATGGTTCTTTTATCTACCCTCACTCACTCATCGGACTGCTGTATGTATATTTATAAAAATACATAATATACATACATGTACAATGTACAATGTACATGGATAATATAATCATAATAATGCTGTTGAATGTTAATCTAAATGTTTTCGAAGGACGACACTTCTTTCATTCTCTTTTCTGGCTACTTCTTCTCTACTTACTTCTCTTCTTGTCGTAGTTTGTAGTGATGTACGTGTATATCGTATATCGTCAGTAGTTTGTAGATTGGAAGGAGTCAGAATCAGAATAGCATTGCATGTACAACGTACATACATAAAGATACTAGATACATATAAATGAATAATGCAGTGTTTCAGTCATCTGTACACTGTACATTGTACATACATAATATTATAAACATGAAGAAGTTTGGAGAAGAAGTACAAGTACAAGAAGAAGTAGAAGAAGAAGAAGTAGAGTTTAGTTGATGTTGTATCATAAGTTGTGAGGACTAGATCATTCATCTATCACACAGTATTACTTTTACAAATGTATCTACATACCAACAAGTCATTCATAGATTTCTTCCTTCTTATTTTCTCTCTCTCTTTCTGTCTTTGTGTGTATATTGTATATGCATATAGCATAAACTGTATAAGAATGTACAGAAAGAATACAAAATACAGAATACAAATGTATGTAAGTATACTACTGAATTTTCAAGTGACTCTTTTCAGCAGAGTCTTTTCTATTATTCTCTATATCTCTCTCTGTCACTCTGTGTGTAGTGTGTACAATTCATCCTTCTTTCTACGACCAACAACCATGTTTTTTTTTCTTCTGTATTACCAGTAGTCAAGTCAAGCCAAGTCAAGGCAAATACCAAATACCAACCAAATACTGAACAACAGCCAAAGGAATATTTTATATCTGTCTTTGTGTACGTATGTACAATGTACATTGTGCATGTACTTGAGTATATTTAATATTTACACATACAATATGTATATAAAGTAGACAGACTTTATAAGTTGTAGAATACAGTACACAGTATAATAAATAGTAAATAGAAATACAACATTTTTGAATGTGTCTCTAGTCTCTAGTGTCGATGGATTATGTATACATGAGTATTATTATTATTATTATCATTCATGCTTTTGCATATATACATATATGTATGCGTGTTTTTGTGCGTGAGGGAAACGCAAAGAAAGAGGACCAAAAGAGAAAGTCATTTGTACTATTTAGTATTTAGTAGTAAAAATTATATTCACATAGTTTTTGAAATTGTGAATGGTGCAGTTACTCTCAAGTCTCAAGAGTCAAGTCTCAAGTAGTCAATGGACTACACATTAATCAAATTTTTAATTAATTTTTTTTCATGATCCAAATTTGTACTTTTTTTTTCTCTTACATTTCCGATTCGATAATTGTTTACAAAGTAAAATGAAACATGATAATAATTAATTATTATTATTATCAATTATCAAGTATTACATTTTTCTTTTAAATAGTATTTCAGACTCAAACTTGTGTGTGTAGTGTGTACATTGTACTATGTACATCCTGTAATAAGTATCTTGTCCAGTATAACTTTTAAAAGGAATCTCCACCGGAACGGCCCCATCCAAAGGAGAATAAATGGAAAAATAAAATGAGCACAGGAAATCTCTAAAGGATGTACTAACAAAACCAACATTTGTCTAGAGATAAAAGGACACTGATTAGTACATATTTTTCTGACTATACGCTATATGTACCATGATGTTTGATGGCTGCACCAATATTTTTATTACTATTACTATTATTATTATTAGTATTATTAGTATTGTAACATTAAACATTCTATATGAGACTTGATCTCTTTCTTCTGAAAAACATGTTGCCGACAACTTGTTTTCTTCATAATGTCATCCAAAATCCGAAGATTACAACTTACACAGTATAAACTCAAAAACACGCACAACTTCCTATACTGTAATATGTAATATGGTCAATAATCAATAATCATTGTGTATTTGTACAGACAATATGGTCCATGTGTCCATAATCCAGAATGTTTTGGAATGCAACAAGTCCATTTTGTATCATGTTAAAGTACAAGTGTGTACTTTTCAACATGAGGTAGCCCAAAAGCCTAAATATCATATGAAATAAATACTAATCTAGTTTCATGAATAATACCATTGAAATGGCAAGTACCAAAACATTTTTGTATGGAAAATAAAATCTCTAACATGTACGTTAAATATTGGGATTTTCTTCAAATGATGTCAATTTTTGTCAACATGTATAAGTATGACAGTTTTTTATACTTGTCCATAACACAACTACTAACTACACAACTCTTACGCCACAATATTCATCAATATTTTTTGATTCTGTCTACTGTCTATACATTTGAATTTTTAAAAAAAAAACACACAACGCGGATGAACATCATACACACAACACACAGTAATCAGTAATCATTGACTATTGAGATAGGTAAAGTCAAAGTTCCAATAAAAATCCAATAATCTCCTCATTCATCGACAATCGACAGAATATGTAGAGAATACATGTAAGTGTAAATACAACCATTAGATATGAAATGCAAAAAAAATAATAGTAATAATAATAATAATAAATAAATACATGATACGTGGACTAATAACAAGTGAAAATTAAAATATTAGTACTTTTCCTCCACTCGACTCGACTCGAATGTTTTATAAAAGATAATACTTGATTGAGATACCTTATGTAGTAAAAAAATATATAAAATAAATGGTGCTTTGAAAAATCTATAAGCTTTTAAGTTTTTAAGTTTTATGTGGACCAAAAGTGTAGATGATTCAAATTCATTGAAGAGAAGCTCAAAAAATCCTTGCACTCTTGTCTCATTGTCAATTTCTGTGTATGTGTAATGTGTAGTACACTACATTTGATAATTATAAAATCAGTACAATCAGTGTAATAATAATATAACAGCAGCAGTAAAGATACTCATAAGTCACCCTCTCCCTCATCAAAATACAATAACTGTTATCAAAAAAGCCTGTCATTTAACTCTCTTCATATGTGGCAGTTTTGTTTCAGACTGATCGAATAGGTATATATTTATCTTTTAATACTATGTATTCACTATTCACTATTCACCATTCATACACTGCAAACTGCTCAGGCACAGAAAAACACGATTATCCAAATGCCAAATATGAACCGACATTTTATTTGAATCATAATTTGTGTACATTATTTATTAGGAGCAATATGTACATGGTACGTGGTACATAGGATGACACGTCGTATGTTGTACATTTAATTACTACCATGTACTTTACATTATATACATTCTACATGTCTATGTCTATGTGTGTAGTGTGTACAGTGTACAATGTACAGTGCACACACATTCTAAATTAGTCATTCACTCTTCACTCTTCATGTATTTGAATTCATGAAATAAATGACTAACTAGAGAGAAAGAGCACACACCTTGAGAAAATTCTAGTGCACAGCATTATATGAAATTTACATATGTATTTACATGTAAATATTCCAATGGTCAATAAAAATTATTAACACATACAAGTATAATGTATATTCACCAACATATTATACTACCACTACTACTATAATAGTAGAATAATGATAGTTGTAGAATAGAACTACATACCTACACTACTACTACTACTACTACTACTACTAGTAAGTAACCTTTGATTATGTTGTAGTACAGAGAGAAAAACAAGGTAAACCACTACCAAATTATAATATTGGATATATTATCTAGAGATGAATGACTAAATACATTCAACATCTATTAAAGATACAATACATACTTCATATACATACACATTGTATATTATATGTACGATGTACGAAGTATGATACATGATCCGTATATATATGATATTGCACATTGCACTTACATGAATAAAACACGCAGGTAAACTACTTCTCTGCACGCTTTTAAACACATTAAAAATATTGAAAACCATATATATACATAGATAAAATAGATACATCATATATACATTTCTACACTGTAGACTGAAAATTCTAAAAAGTATCAAGTGTACATGTGTGTATTATGTATATATACAAAATATAGTATAGTTGAGGCTTTTTACTTTTTTATGAATTTTCAATTTATAGATACACTTAGAACTCAAAAGTAACTCGTAGTTTATAGTTTATAGCTAGTTAATAAATGTAGAGAGTATAATAATATAATGTATGTTTAATAATAATATTGTGTAGTTCAAGTATATGATGAGAGATAAAAGAGAGAGAGAGAGAGAGAGAGAGAGAATACGCTAAAAAAAACTTGCACGTTGTATAAGTTAGTCTTACACACGCGTTTAACTTCAATAATTTCATAGTAAAATCGTATATATATCGCATGGAGTATGTACAATTACCAGATTATATTATATTATGTATACTATAGGAGAAAAACACCTCAACTGGAGTATTCCAAGTATCCATTCCTTTTTTTATCATCATCACACCATTACTAACATTAAATTCATGTTTTATAAATATATATATATATACATAGATATATATATGAAGAATGAAGAGAGAAGAAATGTTCATCGTCCCCTCATTTCGTAATAATAATGATAATATGGAGTACAGAGTGTAACAATACTTTTACTAGCTAGCTACTAGCTACCATTAAAATACGTACCATGACACTATAATGATGATAATAGTAAAAGGAAAATATGATGGAAAAGAAGAGCATATATCTATACTCGGCATCATCATAATAGTCAGTGTCAGCATCGGCATGCCATTCATACACATTTCATACATTGGGGAAAAATCTCCAAAAAATTATATAATAATGCCATGCCATATTACACACAGTACACATTACACATGTACATGAGTTGAGAGGGTGCCTTACCCATATCAATAAAATATTCGATTCGATTACACATGTACATAATATACATGATATTTATAATAAATACAATATCTCTGTGAATTGTGAATACTTAATCATAACCGTGTGCGATGATTATGCTGATGATGTTGAATGAGAGTATAGATATATTATATTTGTACAATATTAATATTATTATTATAAGTGCATAATATATATGACTTTACTACACATGAAGAGCTAACAAAAAAAATATCATTCATGATGGATACATTTTATGTCTCCTACATAATATTATGCGTTTTGAATCAAAATTTAAATACTATAATATTTAAATCAAGAGTATATAAATATAATATGTATACTGTACACATAAAACATAATGAATAATAATAGATATTTTATTTATCGTCCGCTTGTTCAATTCACTGTATCATAGTAAAATAATATACTCTATACTGTATGAATGATGTGAGTTTTTTTCCAACATAATTTTAGTTTATGTATTTATTTTATGCATCATACTACATCTTTCGTATATCTCGATTCTCGATATAAATCCATCTCCATTTGTACATGGTGTATTAAAGAGAGAAATAATAAATAGAGGATAGAATGAACAACAAAAAGTAATCGTGACTGAGAGAGTGTACATTGTACATTGTACATGTAAAATAGAAATACCTTATACACACACACACATATAGTGAGAGAGACTATTAGCTATGTTTGCATTGTGGCTATGTATTTGATATAATAATAATAATCCATATTACATATATTATTATTATTATTATAGAAGTAGTAGTAGTACACTACATTAGTATTCCATGTACATACGTCTGTATAGGTAGACGACTGCTCACACAATTATGAATGAATGAATGAATGAAGAGAGGTCTATACATCTATCTCTTTCTATAATTTCTATAATGCTACTATAGATTCTTCTCAATACATCATAATATAATATGTACGTACAGCAAACTACACACTTTAATATAAATGTTCAATATAAAATTGTTGATACATCCTATACATACTGCACGTATGCAGAAATCTTGTAACACTAACTAAATACTGCTGAATAGTCGTGCAACAAGTAAGTATAATATACTTATACTTGCATGATAAAATATACATTATTATTATAATATATATATTGTACTTATATGATGAATGGAAAAAAAGACATTTTAATAAATCACTGCATGCTATAAATATTTTTTTTGAATTATTTTAGTACAAAATAAAATTCGGTTTACCTTTGAATTTTTTGAATTTTTTTCAATAGTCCCTGGTAAAGATAACAACATCCAAAGAGAAAGAAAAAAGAAAATCAAATCCACGTTGTTTTTTCTTTTTAAAAAAAATTATTGGCTTCAATTCCAAATTCGAAAATTATATCCCTTCAACAAAAAAAAATCCAGAATCCCGAATCCAGAATTTTTTAAGTATTCACTGAAAATTCAAAAATTCAATTTCCATTCACTGTTTTTTGTACAAAGTAAATATGAACACTGGAATCTGTAAATAGTAAATAAATATAATATATCCATTCAGTTTTGGAAAACTTTTAAATAAAACTTTGTTGGTTCACGATTCACGAGTGAGAATATTTTAAAAAAATAAAAATATGTCTGTCTCTCACACTCTTTTGATGTATTTCTTTTGGTGTGCCGATGTTTTACAACTTTAGTATATTATAGTATTTGAAGAACAAACTGATTAGTTTTACTATAATTCCGTCGGGTTCCTTTCAAACTGTTTGTACGGAAATATATTATTCAACAAAATATATAATACAAATAAATTTACATGTTTTCAACTAAGTATTTCGATCTCGTTCTGTGTGTAAAAACTTTGTGAATGAGATCTCTTTTGAACTAATGAATGAACGAAGGTGGAAGACTTGTTGGGGGAAAAACTTTATAATTTCCCCCTACCATTTTGTACAGACTTGGGCAACGCATGAAGAACATGGTGGCGATTTGAGTCACTGAAAAAAACGGAGCAGAGTCAGAGATAATTCTATAAAAATTAAATATATGTTTTTAAATGTCTGAAATCCAATTTTAAAATTATGATAATAAAATACAACATTGCTAAGCAGACTTTTTTTTGTCTCACATCTCTTCTGGGGAAAATTTAGAACAAAAAATTGAAGGAAAACTCAAAGAGAGAATATTTATACTTTATACTGATGATAGCTACACAGAATACACAATACATGCAACACCAAACTCAGCTCGTGTACAAAGTATGAACCATCACTGGTTTTTTTATGAATGAATGCCTTACCAATGCCCATACCTGACAATTCCTTCCCATATCATGATAAAGAAGATTCCCAAACATTGTATGGCATGCTTCATATCTGCATCTAGACTTTTGAAACATCAAGCGTTTAGATGCACACACTAATAAGTTACGCAGAGAAATTTTTTTTCTACAGGCTTTTTTGAATACTCCTCTCACACACACACAAATAATAATAATAATAATACAAAATATATATATACATGTATAAGTAACTTTACAATGGAAATGGACTATACAATCAACTAAACAGATGTAAGTATCCCAAAATTATATTATATAAAATATAAAGTGTGTGTAGATGTAGATGGCTAGATGGAAACTAACTACTAACTACAGATTCTACAGTCTACGACATATTATAGCATATATGGTAGTAGAGATAACACTAGACATGTAAATAAATATATAGATGTGAAATTGAAGCGTTTCCTCTCGTCATTTCTTTTTTTTCTCCTCTTTCCTCTCTTCTTCTCCAATTTTTATAGTAAAATAAATGAGTCTCCACAAAAATTTCATACATTTTTTCCCACATATCGTAGCATAAGTACTTATAGTCAACTTTGATACCTGTGTACAGTATACAGTATACAGTGTAACTTATCAATATATGTACACATGTGCTGTACGCATATACTATATGTAATGTGTAGCATGTAACCATAATCATAATAATAATTTATAAAAAAAAATCCTACAGACAGAAAGAGATTCTATCAAATTTAACTCGGCACGAACACTTGTTTTGCCAAAAGTCACTAGGCTGTAGGCATTACCCATTACCCATTATTGATATACATCATAAATGTACACACACGTGCATTTATCCACATAGTTACGTACATAAGTACAGGATACAGGAAAGTGCATATCATATGTAATATTCACGCTTTACTTGAAGAACAAGCAAAAACTAAAAGGAACTATGCAGACATTATTATTATTATTATTATATTCTCCTCCTCATGAATTCTCATATTCTTCTATTTTACCAAGTACTTACATCATATATTGTCTTCTTGTTGTTGTTCGTCTCCTTCTATAATAAATATAAAAAGTATACTGAAATAACTTTTGTAATTTCATACTCCCCTCTTTCTCTCTTTCTCTCTCTAGTACCTATAGTTTTAAAAGTACTATGCACTGACGAATACTCAATACTTATACGACTAGAGACTAGAGACTAACATGACTAAATTACGTAAATACTTACCTTGATATTTATTATTTACTATCCAATTGATTTCAATTGATGGGAACGTATCAAGTCTGTTATTCACGTTATATATCTGTATAAATATGTGTATATGTGAAACACCATATATACACAATTTAATGACTCCCTACATACGTATTTTAGAGATCAACAAATAACAAAAATCCCAATATAAATATTTGTGTTTAGAAAACATGAACTATACTAAGAGTAGTAATAAGTCATTAATCTTTCATGTTTTTTGTCAAAGTCTATTTACTATTTACCGATTGACTTTCTTGTTCAAGTGTTTATCAATAATTATTAACAAATTTTATAGTACTAGTAATCTTCATTCTTGACATTTCCTTTACAAATATATATATATATATTAACTATCAAATACTATATAAACTATACGATTTATTTGATTTGATTGACTGAGTTTCGACAACATGATTCATTTCATACTCGATACTCAATACTCCATACGGAACTAGTGTAAGTATAATATAGGCTACCCCTGTGCTATTAAGAAATAACTTTTTGTTATCGATGAACTTAAACGTAATGTTTTTCCAATAGATTTCATATTTGCCTTTCATTTCTTTACAGAAAGAAATACGAAAGAGTTATAAACTATATAATAAAATATGTAATATATTACGATTTGTTAACATTTTATCACACATCTGATGCATGAGAGAGATATAAACACAAGTCAAGGAATACAAAAACAACAAGACATTTTCGAAATATCAATACTCACGAGAATACAAAAACATAACAATACACAAAATAATCAATGGGAATGTTTTGGCCCCGATTAAATATGATGCACACATGTTTGTTCCACACAAGAAGTTACATTTGAGTACAGAGTAATGTGAATAAAATGAAATACACATATGCGTAGATATTTTTGTTAAAATTTGTAAAACATGTTACTGTTTTTCCATTCAAATATATATATAAATCCAAATCTTTATTTATTGTTTTTATTTTCATACTAATTTTGTTCATTCATCATTCATGTATGAAGATGTCATTGGAAAAAGTTGACGTTACATAGTTTTTGTTATGGCGCAAGTCAACTTTTTCCAGTGGCATTTCCATATAGTATGAGCCAGCGTAAGAAAGAGAATACATAATTATGGTTTAAAATAATCAGTTTTTTTTATTCAATGTTATATATTATATATTATTATTATATATACCAAGTAATATATTACTATACTTTTTATAAAGAATAACCAAAAAAGTGAAACATTAAATGTTACATTACTCACATAATTTCAAACATTTTTTTTAATTCCACCATTAGTTGCCAATCACTCTTTTGGAGATCATCTCTGAAATATTCTTTACAGGCATCGATAGACTCTCTGGTAATCTGAAAGAAGAATGAACAAGAAGTATCCAATTTAGAAAAAAAAAAACTCTACAACGTCGACCGGAAATCCTTTTCCCGGAAATGTGCTCATACAGCAGAGGCTGGGCTACCAGCATAATATATTATGCACACATGTATCCATATTATTATATGAGCACTATTTAGGCATGTGTGACTGTACGTGAGTTCTCTGTATGGTAAATACACAGATACACACACACACTCACACTCACACACTCATCCAGAGTTTAAAATAAGCTTTTTCACGTACCTTAGAGACCAGAATATCGGTTTCCTCAAAATGACGACCAAGAAGTTTCGGTGTATCTCCTGGAATCGCCTCAATTTTCACACATACTTCTTGACCTTTTCTTGCGGTCTCAATTTGCTTATGGTTTATTTCAATACTCGTCACTCGTCCCAACTCCACAAACTATTTCAAAAAGAAGAAGAAAAAAATGGGAAAAAATACATTTATATTCTAAAAGTAATACATATTAAATGTATACATGCATGTACGCGTATTTTGTTTTAAAAGAGGGGGAAGGAATGTTTGAAAAAAATTCTGATTTCCCATTTCCCATTCATAAAGATGTATGTTAATTTTTTCTTTACTCTACACTCTACACCCATGAACATACATAATATATACATATGCATGATAATATATACGTATGTCTCTAGTCTTGAGCATTATTAAATTTTATGAATGACTTGTGAGTCATAATAATACAAATTTTTACTACGAGTAGACGACAAAGAAGACTAGTACTACAATAACATATAGTATAATAATATATAATATATACTTTAGGGCTTTTGTACATAGGTACAAAATACCAAAACCATTTTCATTTTTCAAATGTCTAATACATAATATGTGTTTTCTAGTTTATTCCTTCCTTCATTCGTTATTCCAAAGCTTTTCAACATTCTTAAATTCAAGGCAAGTCATTTTATCATACTAAGGATATGACTTGTACACAATATTATATAGGCAGCGTAGGAATGTTAGTCTCTGTACTCTGTATAGTAATGGCATCAGTAGTAGTACTGTATTATCTTTTATGCCATTCAGAAAACACCCAGTCATGGAAGTTAAGTCTATGTATAATGTACATTGTACATATACTTTGTTATATAAAGTATATATGCGTAACATTATATATTATACATACATGTAGGTAGTATTAAGCACTATGGAACATAGGAAACTTAGAATCCTGAATGGAGAGACAGAGAGAGAGAACAACTGAATGTACAAAATTCAAAACCAAGAGATTGCGAGGGAAGTGTAAGCGTAAGTTTGTTTAGAAAGAAATATTATCATAAAATATTGGACCTTTAAGCTTAATACCTGCTTTGTAAACCATACCCCCCTTTTTTTGAATACTTTTCTCTTTCCGTCAAATATAATGTTATAATATTACGAAACATACAGTTTTTGGTCCTTAGCTAAATTTTATATTCTACAAACTAATCTGACACTACTGGTACAAAGTGTATATTACAACTACATAGAAAATAGTAATACAGAAAGTGAATCAAATACACATAAACACATTTTACATATTCAAAATATCTATACACCCACAACCCACACTTTACACTTTACACCTATAATATATATGGATACAATGACAAGATTAAAAGTCAAAGCGGGGTAAAGATTAGTGAAATGCCCAAGATTTAGTTGTAAAAGAGTTTGCTATAAATACGAAAAAAATCCTCCTTCTATAATACTAATCATACAAAATTTGCATTATGTACTTGCGGATTTTTAAAGATAGTACATATTTTATATGGTGAAAGTCGAGAAAGTTATATTACGAATTTGACAAGTCACTATCAACACAATTTTATACATGTATGCATCAACTTTTCTGTCAGAATGATTTATCCTAAAAGTAAAAAAAAACAACAACGTAATTAGATCATTTCTAAGTAATCTCCTTTATGTATTAACTATTAACTTTCGGATACATACATGTATGTATGATTATGTAAAAGTCAAAAACTGCAAACCAATTTTCTAAACGATGGACATTTCCTGTTTTTGTACACCTTTCATCGTAAAACATAATGTATACAATATACAATAGACTTTTACGTCTATTATACTTTATACTACTGAGAATGCGTAAATATAACTTTTATATTATTCATTCACTATTCACTATGGACTATGTACATTGTACATATTATATGATTATAACAATAGTAATACACAACCAAATGGATACTATACCATTGTATACACATGCACAACATGTTATGTTGTATAGATTGTAGATGAAAAACTAGGGGAAGGAAGTTAACCTGAACTGATTTTTGAACCATCGGAGAGCTTTAATGATCATATTGAAAACGAACCAAGGTATTATTAATCTTTGAAGCATAAAATATCTACCCTATATACATAAATGGATACAGTAAAATGGGCATATTACTTAACGACTAAACACTAAATACACGAATCTAATCCAATACGCTGACACCTGTAGAGGTTTTCCGGCTTGCTAGGGCTTATCATCCGTCGGAGAGGAAAAATATCGTAGTTGGAAAACTTTTACTACACAATATTATAGAAAATACTAATACCTAATACAAACTACATCCACTATAATAATAATAATAATAATATTGTACTAGGATGCCCATATCAGGGTGAAGAGAGAGAGAGAGAGAGAGGAAAGGAGAAAAATCAAGTAAACGCCATACAAACTATTAGGAAAAGGTAAGCCGGAAACCCATTGTTCTGTCAACAGGCATACATAGATACATATACACAAAATATACAATACACATGATATATAAAGAGATAGATAGAGAGAGAAGTATTTGGGTACAAGTATACAAGCTGCTGGGCAGTGAGGAAAAATCATTTATGTGTCCAGCCATCCATATGCTTTATGCCAATTTATATACACGGCGCACCCGTATTTATGACTACACTAATTTTGTCAGCCCAAAAATCGTTCTATGAATGAAAGAAGGCGTAAATAAAACTGCTTTGTGAATGAAAGAACCGTCTTTCATTCATTCACGACTTTTTCTTCTCCTTCAACTGACACTCTCTTTTCTCCTTCTCTAATTCTCTTCCTCTCCTCCTTCGACTTCTTTCCCTCCATATTTTACCTTGAGGCTCTCAAGATATTGCTACTAACTACGAACAACATTCAACAAAATATATCTTACAGCAGGCTTGTTGAAATAATCAGTTTGGGTATTGTGTATTATTGTATATGTATATACTTCCTGTAATATATATTTATTGTATTGAGATACACATGTATATCTGCTAGTAGTAGTAAGAGCAGTTCACCTATTCTCTATCCCCTGTACAAAATCATGTAAATATGGTAAATGAATAATCGTAAAAATTATGTAAAAAGTAAAAAGGAATTGTAACTCTCATAGATAAACCACTACTTACTGTTTAAAAAGATCTTTTAAGATATCATCATGGATCCATTTTACAACAACCTTGTAGTTACTACTTTTTCTTGCTGATTTTTATATATATGTATAATGTATGCCTATTCATATTTTTTAAAAGTGTAACATAACATTAAGATGGAAAGTAGCATTTAACCTTTTAGCTTCTGAAAATTTTGTCATTTTTAAATTAAGGAATAAGAGAAATGTTAATACAATTTAAAATTTACCTCACGACTCGGGACACAGATTGGAGTATCAACCTTAATTACTCCAGCTTCTACCATTACACCAACGACGATTGGGTCTCGTGTTTTAAAAATATGCTGTAAGAAAAAAAATGAGAAAAAAAAATCTTAGTTATGAATCATTCATTCGTTTTCTAAGAATTCGTTTCAGGTTATATACTAGATGTAAAAGTAGGTACACATTTTGTATCCTCTTCTGTTCATCTTCGTTCACTCTTTTTTTTTTTTTTTAAATTTTATAAGAGCAGGCTCCAGTTAATTTTATCTGGGCACACGTACTCAAAAGTAAAAAGAGTGAAAGAGAGACGAGGTACAAGTATAGCAGAAGTTTGTAAAAACGTATTTAAAGGAATCAAAACCTGAACGTTTGCCAATAATTGTAAAAAATAAAGTAAATTAAAAGTTTATAAATTGTGTAGTACATGTAACATGTAATATATATATAAATTATGAATACATACTTGTGGTAAAATTTTCAGTTTACACGGGAAGACAGCGACGTGTTTAAATTCATCACGTTTCTTTGCTTTCAATTGGTCTTGGTACTCGGTGAACTTATCGAATAAGTGATAAATAATATCGGCCTGAAAAAACATATACATAGTAAAGTAGAATATGTAATACATGTATTTTATTTTGCACAGACATATAGTTACATTTTGTTTAATACTGAAGTGATGGAGAACAAGAAAAATGATATGCATAAACATTAAAATCAATCAATTACTTTGAAACAATGTTTATTTTTTCAACCAAAAAAAAATATTACCATGAATATGCGAACACCTAGTTTATCAGCCAATTCTTGAGCATCTCGATCAACTTTGACGTCAAAAGCCAAAATCACAGCATATCTGTGTAAACATTCAAATAATTGAAAAGTTCTTGTTTAACGTACATGTTATATATAGATGTTTTAAAATAAATCATACACAGTATTGGTCGTTGATAATATTTACACTTAAATCCTTTCCTAATACTTTTCATCATACAAGATTATACTTTATACAGAACTGAAGAACAATTATTATAACTTTTAATATTATGGCTTGAACAAATGGTAGAATGACGAAAGAATAACAGATACATGACATTTTTTTATTCATCCTGAATGCAGGAGAAACAATTTAGAAAAGCGAAAGAAAAAATGTCGTCCTCGAAATCTTCTCCTATCATCACCTTGTCTAACTATCAGAGGGTATTACTCACATCATCTTCAACACATTACACATGAGTAACATAAACCATTACCAATTACCATAGTCCAAATAGTGTATTATGTATTACACATTGTACAAAAGGTAGTAGTGTGGTACTACACGCTCAAAATATTTGTATTTTAATAATATTTTCGTCTACCATGTATAGTAAGAGAAAGTACAAAAGTTGCTAATACTTTTCATCAATTATACATGAAAGAATAATACTTGATGAACTGTCCAACAAAATATAAAATAAATTCAATCGTATATCTGTTCCAAGAAATTCTCCAAAGCATCATACATCATAAATACATGTATTCATATTTCATATACAACCAAACACATATTCTTTGGACTTTGGATTATAAATGCATAAAGTATGTAAACTGTCCTTTGTTACTAAAATGTACAAGTGTCAAAAGTATAACTCTTATATTATTATAGTAGAACAACATGTCATGTCAAGACAGCTTGTACCATAATTTAACACACATAAGTTCAAGTACGTCGTACATAATGAATAAAAAAAATAAACAATACAAAATACAACTTACTGACTGTCATGCTCCAGCATAATGGATGCCTTCATCACGTCCCTCTTAGCAACAGGACCTATACGGATGCCCGAATACTGTCAATAAAAAAAATGCAGATATTACTCATCATACACATCATACAAAATACAAAATAGACATACAAACAGTATGACATATAAGTCAACTCTATTCACGTTATATCATCAATCTGTGTATATTATATCAATGTCGCTCCATTAATACACCAACCCCATTCATGTAATATGGCTACTATGTACTACAGACTACAGATATTTTATATGCATGCATGTGTCTAGTATCTAGTGCCTAGTGTCTATGTACTATGTACATGAAGATTTGGCCTCTTGTCCTGTCCTCCTACACATTTACAATCATCAACATTGGGTTCATCTCATACTCACTAGTCACTAGTCGTTTAAGCCGGGAAAGAGCTAACAGTATGGTTTCCTGTCCTATATATAAATCACGACAGACAGAGAGAAAGAGATGATAGTCAGTCAGGATAGATGTATAGAAAGGGTCTCCACTTCCGCTCCCTTCCAAGGTTTTATCACTAACCTAACTACTCCATAAACATATCTCCACTACAATAGAACTTGGAAAGTAAAGAAAGAAAAAAGAAAATGACGGGATTCTCTATCTTTCCTACTCTTTCTACAAAAGTTCCAACCAAAATTATCTAATAATATGTATATCTAGAAAATAGAAAACATGTAGGCTAGTGTACCTATCTATCTATATAATACACATCCTTACTAAAAGATACACATACATACATATTATACTATATTATGGTTAAACATGTTGTAATTTATACACACACACACACACACACACATACACATCCTATAAACTCTACATAATATATCAGATACAAGATACAAGCAAGTAGCAACCCTTTCTCCTCCAAATCATCATAACACATAACACAGCACCAACCAACAAACTAGCTAACACACTCATTCACCTACATCCTACATTATATTATACCTGTCCTTTCTTGCCTTCTTTCTCTGTCTCTCTCTTCCTCATCCTCCCCGTCATTTTCTACCTTCCATATGGTCTTCCTATTTATTTCTCCGAGTTTGTCTTCTTCTTCTACTTGTACTTCATCCATACCATGCCATACAGCAGCCCACCTGCCTCCTTCTTCCATCCTCTATCCTCTATCCTATCTTTTAAAACTACTCTACAACCTCAAACAAACTCAAATCTCTCCACTCACACACTGTCGCCATCCCATCTGCTAACCAAAACTTTACAATTCATAAAACAAACTAAACAACCATTACAGAAGGAAATCGGCTACCTTTCATGTCCTATTACTTCAATACATGTATACATACATACAGAAATCCTACAGCAGCACATTGAACACTGAACACTGAACAAGGAGATATTTTTTGACTTCCTTTTACTAATATTGCTTTTGAAAGAGGACTAAGACGAACAAGAAGGAAAAGAAGAAGAAGAAGGAAAAGACGGGAAGAACGAAAAAAAAAAACTTTCTGAATCTAAGTAAAACATATAATTTTAACAGGCAAAGCTCCCCCATCCTTCCACATTTCTATTTCCTCTGTCTACTCATTTCCCTCTCAATCTTTCTGTTCACCACTACTACTGTAAGTAGTTGTAGTAGTGTAAGTAGTAGCAGCAGTCTCCCACGTAAGTCTATGATACGATACACATGTATATATGTAGTAAGCAATACTGGAGGTAAACCCATTATTGCATATACATACGAAACGACTGACAAGGATGTATAGTTTTCCTTACTCATCCAAGTACGTTTTTCGTAAGTACATATAATATATGCTACCGGTGTAAGTAATTTCGTGTAGTAGTCATTTATAGCTGAATGAGTAGTAATAACGTATATATGTACTACTAATCTATATTTAATAATAGATGGTCATCCCAAAATGTAGTCAGCAGTGATAATTGGAAAAATAAGGTAGAAAACCCAGCCGTTTACAATATTCTATACTCTTTCGTCCTTTCTCTGATTTTTTTTTTTTCAATTTCTTTTCTCCTCTATATACTAATAATATTATTTTAATACTAAAGTAAATTAGAGAAAAGAAAAACGTGCATTTACAATTTACAGTTTTTAGATTTTCAATTCCCCTAAAATTCAAGAAAATCCAAATATAATCTCCTAATTGTAAACTCAACATTTCATATTATACTTTGTATCGTAGATGCGGTAGTATAGATTTCAAAATCATAAAAAAGCCTTCTTCTTTTTCACTGAAATGTTTTATCGTAAATTGTAAGGAGTCGAATATTTATTTATTTTTTGTTTTGACTAAATATGTACTCATCATCAACTATCATCAACTCAAAAATTTGATCATAAATCCTTTCATTAAATACGTTATGTATATAGGAATTTCATTGAAAAAAATAAGTAAAGAACTAAGACTCTCTCTATTCTTTCAAAAATTCCAAATTTGTTGATGGTGTAGGAACACGTGTCTTAAAATTTCCAAGTTCTTCTTGTTATGCAAGTACATATAAAGTGAATACTTTTTGCTGCTACATTTAATATTTATCTTTGAGCATGTATTTTGAATTTTGAAGAAGATATGTAAGTACAAAACTTGAATTGAAAAACAAGGCGTGTACGCCTACATAAATGTACCTATATGGGCATTCATGTACACACCGAGAGAGAACTCCCAGTTAATGCCATTGTTATTATTATTATTATAATAAGACGCAGAAATCCAGTAAGAATGAAGTTTGAATGAATGAGAGCAAGCAAGCAAGAGGAAGGATGTAGTAATGAACGGAAAGACGCTCATGTCTCTCTTGATTACTTGAGTGGAAAACTATCAAGCTTCCTTCCTTAGAACACATGAAAAAAATTTACTTCCCACAGACTCAATTTGCCATTCTTTACTTATGTGTTTGTGTGTGTGTGCCCACATACTATGTATGCATAATGTATACATAACGTCTATCCAGGGTGTAAAGGGTGTTATACATTATACACATACATAGACTACTATATTATCCAGAAATATATATATTTATTATACTAAATTCCAATCTTAAATTTACTCTGTACTCTGTACTCTAAATACCCTACACC
This sequence comes from Sminthurinus signatus, assembly GCA_019776565.1. Lineage (NCBI taxonomy): Eukaryota > Metazoa > Arthropoda > Collembola > Symphypleona > Katiannidae > Sminthurinus > Sminthurinus signatus. The sequence goes on from JABASP010000153.1 coordinate 62,701, forward strand.
CTACATTACAAGCACAATATAGTCGATTTTGAAATTTATTTTGAAATTTTATTTCCAAAAACGTAGGATTACAGTATGCTGTATTAAGTGAAAAAGTTGTACATAAAAATACATTGTTCAGTATTTATACTTCATTATTGCCGGTACACGGTATACTAATGGTACACTACCATAAATGTCATATATTGTATATTATGCATTTTGTTACGTAAAGCGACAAGTTGGACCATTAAAAATATGTGCACAACTCTTAAAAAGTATCGTTAAAACCCGTGCATTTAAAATATGTACATCTAAGCATATTATTATTATTTAACATTATTTTCCACCCATACAAAGACTAACTGAACTTTTAAAGCGCATCTTTCCCCAAATATTGTAGATTGTAGTAAAGGGTGCAGAGTGCAGAGAGAAAGAGAGAGAGACGGATACACCATGAGTCTTAAAAATTCACAACCTGAATCATCATTTTGTAGACAATATTATATAAATACAAAGACTTCAAAAATGCATACCAGATACCATAGGTTAAAAAACTAAGCAAAACACCATACACAAAAAAAATTTCCAGAAGAGATGACACACATGTAAAACTAAAGGATGTGTTTAAAAAAAACTAAAATCCATTGTCATACATGTCATCATATCTATTGTCTACTTACATGATACGTATATACATGTCTTTAGATATGTAAATAATATGATACATGTGTGCATTTATGAACAAAGAATCGTTACATTTTGAAGCTGCTGCACATATATATAACAGAATACAAGACAATACACCATATAAGCATAAAATGTCCGAATGTATGTATATTGTATATTTAATCTAACCACCACTCAATAAATAATGTATACTACGATATACATTTTGTAGCATAAATAATGCTACTTTTATATCGTACTATACCTACAGAACATCATATTACGGCAACATAACATCAGAATTGTTCACAGGACACTATGAATGACTCTGTAAAGGAAAATTTCAGAAAAATCTTAGGAAGAACCGTCGTAGCAGAACTGATAACCACAACACGACTGTTTCATGCCCATAGTTAATTCAAGTGGTGAGATTTTTTTTTCTTCTTCTTTTAAACTTGTAACTTTTACATTGTAGGATGCAGAATACAGAGACAGAAATATATATATATATACCGAAAAGTAAAAGCTCTAGAGCTCACAGAGTTGGAGAAGAGAATTCCATTCCATTCCATTCTATAAAATTCAATTCAGAATTGAATATGATTCAAGTCGAGGACGCCAACAGTCAAGGTCTTATTCAAAAACTCTGCAGCTCTGGTCTGCTCAGTTTAGCAGCTCAGCTCTAAAGTCTAAACTCTAGACTCACCAGTTCAACTGTATAGGAGTATAGGACTGCAAAATGCACGTAGTGTGAGAAATGGATCAGGAAATGGGGAAATTGTTCCGAGATTGTTTTCGAGCGATAAGTGATGCCCTCACACCAATTCCTTCAACTATTACAATGAAAAGGAAAGCTCAACGGAAATGGCACAATGAGAACAGACCTGACAATATCAACTTACAGGATTTACAAGTGGCTGACTTTCCCAGTTTCATCATCATCATCATCATCATCATATAATTCTATGTGAACAAGAAAATTGTCTTACTCATCCTAAACTCTTTTAAGGTTAGACTAAAAAAAAAAATTATTTTTTTCCCTTCAAAAATATTCACTTACTTAACATTAAATAAAAAATATACCAATACATATGTTGCATATCAGAAAAAATATACATACATGTGAGTATTACGCATACCTACATAAACAGTACATAAAATACAACAGTACATAATATGGAATTCACCTACACGGACAAAAAATAAATAAACATACAGTTTCGTTTAAAACTAAAAATTTTAAGATTCTACATTCTACAATGTCTCTCTTCATTCTTCATACATGTATATTATATGTAAACGCATGTACATGATGATCATTAAGAAATAAACGAAGACTAAATCATGTACTCATCCTATTTTCATACTACACATTACACATGCAGTCTCTCTGTTCTCTGTTCTCTATACGTGTGACTTTGTGTGGTTAACTTTAATAAATGTACATACATTCATAATCAGAGTTTCATACAAAAGCCATTGCATACCTGCACCACATACATTCACAATGAAATGAAGTTCTCACCAGCATTCACATGTGTGCACACGACAAGGCACAATACATATATATATATACATATACACTGTACACTATACACGTACACGCTGTTGTGTGTATGCGTGTGAACGAAAGAAAGGAGAGTGCTGTTTTTTGTTTTGTAGAATCCTATTTATTACAATTAGAAATTCTTTTACCCACAAGTTCAAGACTAAAATTTAAACTAGACATTCATTTTGCTCCACTCATTCTCTACTGTCTTGCTCCAAGAAATCATATCAAACTCATCAATTTTATCTCATATGCGTATATACATATTATGACTAGAAACCATAAAGTCACTAGTTTATGAACGACAAAGAACACACATTAATACCCATTAATATCAGTATCTGTAGGTATTACGTATTACCATAATATATTATGTTTCATATTCTTTTGAGACAAGGTCGCCTAACAATTCTTCCTTTAATATTTTACTATTTTTGTGTAATCTATTAATTGTGTAAGCCTAAAAACAATTTACACAGTTCTTCCTCTTTGTCAATTTGTCTAGTGTCCTATCAATTTTAAACTATGATTTTCCTTACAAAATATTCGTCAAATAGAGCTCATCTCAATTAGCACGTATTTGTCTCTTCCTTACAGATGAAACTTGAAACGACAGCATGCTAAAAGGACAATACACTCGCATCTCATCTTATTTACAGGATCAAGAGATGTAAAGACAGACAAAAGGAAAGAAAGAAGGATAGACGCAAAGACAGAGAGAGAGAGGGAGAGAGAAGTGACTCTATATAAGGTGTGGGCTACGACCAACAACAAAAATCACAGTCTCATCAAAAAACATGAGCCAAGTTGTCCAAGTTTTCTTTCTATTTCATTCTTTCTCTGTCTTTTAGTTTTGTATGCAACAGCATTACATATAATATACAACATTTAGCTTCAAAAGGACATTATTGATATTTATCCCCATGCATGTACACATGCCTATATATTATGTGTATACATACTTACATACATATGACCACATTAGGTTTTTTTAATACTTATAATGTATTAAGTATTAAATGAGAATACAAGAAAAATATAGTATACAAAAATATGTATATATTATACGCACATAGAACATAGATAGAACATTGTACAATGATCAATGATGTATGTATATATACTATATGCTAGCAAGATTCCTCGGTCGTACAGAGTTTAGAAAACAAGGTCGTCTTTTACTAAATAAGACTATCTGGTCAATCATTATGCAATCCATTGGAATGCTCCTTCAATTTCACACCTACATACAACTTTTTATCTGTTCTCTATCTCTACAATTCCATTTTATAATATTGCAAACAAACCCAGAGACAGAGGGGCAGGAAAAACAGATCCTTTAATCCAACTAGCCTACCAACAGTCTAACAAGAACGGTGAATGGTAATGGAAGTGGTTCTACTTGCCGATATGGTAAGTGAGTACATTGATGATGGGTATTTGAGAGTGAGACAGACAAAGAGGGAGAGAGAGAGACAGAGTTTGTTCTATATGTATGTTCGCATATCTTGTTTGAGTGGAGCATTTAAATGAATGATTACAAGAGCCATCATTTGATCGCTTTACTGGCTTACAACTTACACGAAAGACATGAAAAAATAATAAAACTTTACAGAAAAGGTGTACGAAATGGAAATACTATACATAATAATATCAAAGGAAGGATTTTGAATACAGACTGGTTTCATGTTTTTCAAAAATTATGTACTGTTGTACATTAAGGATTTCCAAGTTTTTGGGATGTCCGCAGAAAAAAAAAAACAAAAAAAAAACATAATGTATTTGTATTTAATTCATCTCCAAAAGCTATACTATATAGAATATTATAGAATATCTCATCTAGTTGTTAGTTGTATAATACACAGAGATGTTATAGACAATCAATTCAAGTACTTTCTGTACTCTACTGTAAAAGTATATACTGATCATTTTAGTTAGCATCTTTAATCTTAATCTCTCCCAATCTGTTTGATCACCATAGTTCTCTCTTCTTCTTCTTTTTCTTAGGTCGTTGATCACATAGACACACATGCATAGAAATTCCCTTACATTTTTTATGCTACGTACACATTGTACAGATACAGATAGATACTATAGTTGGTTAATAGTTAATAGTCACAGATTCCTTCACATGTTATATCCTTGAGTGAAAGAATGTTTAATTTGAACGTTCAAAACTAATCAAATATCATCTGTTCTACTACTCAATTAAGTTTCATTAAATCTGCAAGGTTTCATTAAAGTCTTCCTCATAGACAATAGACAAAATAAGTGTGACCAGCAGATATATAATACTTTATATTATACATATCTATCTATCCATACATTCATTTGTACTTAATACACGCACACAGTAAAAAAAAATTAATCTTGTTTCAAGATGAGTATATCATGGATTATATTCCATTTGATTCAATCAGTTCAGATGTGCCGAATCTTTTATGAAGATAGGCAAAGTAAGAGAAGGAGAGAGAGAGAGAGAGAACTGGCAGTATTATTATAGACAAGTATTATTAAACACCAACAACAACTATACAAAGGACTATGAACCATATGGTGGAAAGTCATCGATGTAACACTCTACAATGTTCTACAATGTTCATTCTTTCACTATAGTTCATTCATTCATTGCTATATGAAAAATAGTTTGTAGTTTAATGCAATGGAAAAAATGTAAGCAGTACAACATATTATACTCTTACAGACATCTATGTAATACAAAAAAAATATAACCCTACTTAAATATTATTTTTGATCTATGTCTATGTACAAATAATTACCGCAAAAATCCCTTTACTATGTACAAGATACATATTTAGTGGGAAAAGTATGATTTTTTATACATACACTGTATCCATTCATCATAGACATTTGAAGCTGAAATTATGCAAAGAACAATCAGTCCCTGCATACATGTGAGGGCTAAGGGTAAATCTATTAAAGTTATGATGAAAATCGTATCCTCATTGTAGAAATGAAAAAAAAAAATCTAAACTAGTTAAATCCTTTGTACACAATAATATCTAAACAACTATAGTATATCTACAATCTCCCTGTAAAATATTAATCTAATCACTGTCAATACTAATAATGTATTCTGATAACTGACTTATTTTAAACCCGAATCGTGATGTGTGCCGTATAGAATCACGAAAAATTATGTATATATATTAGAAGTAAAGTATCATCTTTGTAATTTGTTGTAATAAAACGCCATCATGTTATGTATAAAAATAAATTATAATATTTTTCTTTGAACATACTTATACAGACGCTTTGTACCAGCAACAATATCAACCCAAGTACATTATATAGGTACGTATTAAAAATAGTTGACAATACAATTGTATCATTCATCAATAACAACAAAAAAATGCAATGAATAGTACACAATGACTCAAATGAGCTCGGGTCGGTCAAAGAGAATGATAACTGATAATCCACAAAAGTAGGAAAATATTACTATCTTTAGTTCACTTTGTGAGCATTTGTTTATGAAGCATGATTCATCTTTATGAAAGAATATCATATATATATAAATAAATATACGTGTATTTAACAATTTATAAAACTATATATAGTATATAGTATTTGAGTTAGCAGTCCTGAAATTAACTAAAACAGAGAATACACGAAGCATAACATGGAAAGGAATAACGATTCTTAAAAGTTTCATGCAAGTCTTCTCCTAACATGCGTACATAGATACTACACTTCATACTACATCACTAAGAGAGCCTGACGTAAGAGGTCTAAAAAATAATACGAAGAAGAAGAAGAAGAAATAATAATTAAATCCATTGAATGTATTATCATGTGATTACATGCGAAAATCAAGATTATATGTACATATTGTACAAAGACTAGATACCACATACTACATACACACTGCACACACAACAACCGTAAGATATATACCTTGGAGAATCTTTTAACAAAGTCGTTTACCTTCATTCATACATACTTTGAAAACTAACTCAACAATCATAACAACAATCTACTTTTTAATCTAGTTTCTGAAGTCTAATCAAGAAACACCTTGATTATCAGAGTACACTAAATAGTATAATATGTACATGAAAAATACCACACGCTTGCACAATATGTATCTAAATCTCTTACAACATAATATTATGTATGTAGTAAAAAGATTCAACTATCAATATTTGAAGAGGACTACTTTGATTGAATAATTATTATTGCATACTTTACAAAAAAATAAAAGGAACTACACAAACTGAGTTCATCAGCAAACAATTTATGAAAACCATATCCGCTTGTTTCAGATTTTCTGAACAGATATTACAGACAAAATAAAAGATAATAAGAAAATAACATGCCCTACCCATTGTTTACTTGAAATGTATCCATAATAGTAATTTACTTTGCTTTGAAGGAACTGTAACATGTACCATGTAAGTACAACGTATATGTATATGTGTATACTCACATTTGATTGTACAAAAGTTTCATAATAAAAATTAAAAATTATATCTAGCGTCTACAAAAGTTGAGTAATATAATGTATAATATTATTATGTATCTGTACGAGTTTTTAACGTACTTTTCTATGAATATTATATAATATTCTAGTAATATTCTGTTGTTGAAAAAACACACTTACTTGTTAAAAAAACAAGTACGGCTACCGTGTACAACTCTCATTTATCTTTTATGTACATAATATGTACATATATACACTCATAATACTAAAAATACAGCTCTACTACGCATTCTGCAAAAAATAATGTAGCTTTTCTAATGTTTGCTTAGATGTTAGAGACAGAGGGGAGATAAAAAGTAAAGAAACTGGAATATATGGAATAATACATCATTCAATTTCAAAGATTACAAACGGATCCAATGTCAATTGTTATTATAAATGTACGTATCGAAAACTTGCAATAAATAAATATTATGAAGTTTTTTGTTATTTATAATTTATATAGTTCATTAGAAATATAATTTATGAACTTGAACGTCATAAAACAAAACTATCTAACTATATCCGAAACGCCACACAAATTGTTTTTGTTTCTAAAGACGTCTGAACTTGTAAAAGATAAACTATATATAGATTATATGAAGCATTTACTTAACGATTCCACTGATTTCATATCTCATACACAAGATTCAAGTACAATACTTTTTTTTAAAGCTTGTCTGTAAAACTTTACTTAGGTTGACTTCATAATATATACATTAATGATATTGAATATGGATGTTAAAACAACATAATATACTTATTCAACTATTAAGTACTTACCGGTATTTTTGAAGTTCTAAGAAATTCTAACAAAGCTTCTAAGGATCCAAGTGTTGAGGCTTGTACATAGACACCTCGTTCTTGTAAGCGAATAGAGCTCAGAGCCGATTTTAAATCACGTGCTACTTCATCTTTACATACTTCAACTTCATCCGGTTGATGAGCTACAAGAGCATTTAAACCAGCTATTGCCTTATCAAGATCTTTCCCAGTTATTTTGACACCAATAGCTCCTTTAATTTCTTTATATTCCACATATGTATTCTATAACAACAATAAAAAAATTCATTTATTTGTCATGTTTTTAATATAAATGCTGTTAAATTCAATATCAATAGTTGAAAACTTTTTAAAATTTATAATTTATTTATACTGAAAACTAATAGCATACACATACATGTAAATATGATCAAAATGATATTTCTTACTTTGACACGAAGTTCCTTCATTGGTTGAGGTGTTAAGAGGGATCTTATTTGTGTAACAATTGGGCCTTCAGTACCAGCTACAACTAAAGTTTCTCCTTCCCTGTTAAACATGAAATATATATTATTCTTTATTAGATTTTTTCAATACAATGTGCTAACATCAAAGACTTAAATGAATCATATTCAATGCAAATCAAAACTATCGCCTAGATGAAGAAATCTATGTACCTTAAAGTTCCATTAATCAATATCACATCAATGGTAGTTCCAAGTCCGAGAATTGATTTTACTTCTAATACAGTAGCCTAAATATTACATGGAAACAAAACAAAAAATTGAAATAATGACCCACACACATATACATCATACATTTGAACTTTTGTTTGTTTTTCTTGGGGAACTATTGAATATTTAAAACAATACATCCTATTGAACTAAGTATTAAATACAAAATCAAAAGACTCTATACTAACCTGAAGCTCTTCGGAAAACATTAATCTTTTAGATAATAAATTTTGGGAAAACTCAACAATTAGAGCCATCAAATTTCCCATTCCTTCTCCAGTTAGAGCACTTGTAGGTACTAAAGATATATAAGTTTTAGGGTCTGGATTTTCATCAAAAAGGGCAGCATTCAAACTCTGAAACACAAAAGACAATTTTGTGAATGCTTTATTAATCACTATACAATTTCATCATTATATTATGTTCATCATAAATGATTATACAAACGATTTGGTAATAATAATAATACACGTGTGTTATGTACTATACACATACCTGCTCAGCGAATTCCACAATTACTTCATTTTTTCGCTTTTCAAATTCCAGTAATGTATTTTTATGTTGTTGTTTCAGTACATCTCGTATATCCTTACGACTGTTTGTTGCTTGCCACTCATACAACCTATCAAATGAGCATATAAAATATCATATATAAAATGGATTCTTTTAAAATGTATAATGTATTACTATTTAAATTTTGAATTTATATTTACGGTATGGCAGTACAGTATTATATAATTTATTGATATTGATAAAGATATACGTAACCATATACATGTATGTATTTACATACAATACAATATATTATATATATTATAGAAACAAAGCCAATTTCAAATATTATACATCATTGTGTTGAATATATTACCTGTCAATTTTGTTTAGAGCTACAACAAATGGCGTTTTCTTTGATTTGAGCAAATTAAGGGATTCTATAGTCTGTGGTTCCAGTCCATGCATTATATCAACCACCAAAATTGCAATATCACAAAGCGACGAACCTCGAGATCGGAGATTACTAAAAAAAAATATATCAAATTTTATTTCATCTTATTATCACAATAAATGGTACAATTAATGGTGAAAATCATCATAGGAATGTTAAAATACATAAATAATTATCTAATACTACATCATATATTATTATCAATTATTATATATAGAATGAATGACACTATATTATAGAATTAGTACTGTACTAAAATGTATATTTTTTGAAAGATAAAAATATTCTTCAAACCTAAAAGATTCGTGACCAGGTGTGTCGATGATCAACATGCCAGGTAATTTCAGTTCCATATCGGTAAACTGTAAAAGAAATTCACAGATTAAATAAATAAATTATATAAATAACTTTTGTTGAATGTGAGTAAATACATGTATATACAATATAAAATACATCTATAATTTCAGAATCATTACAAAAATAAGTACTTTTAAACTTACTCCTCTAATTAATTTTGATTGTTCTTTAATTGCTTCAATTGGTACATTGGTTGCACCAATTTGTTGTGTAATTCCTCCAGCTTCACCATCTTGTACATTAGTACGACGAAGTTTGTCTAAAATTTTAGTTTTACCCGTATCGACATGACCAAGGACACAGACTACAGGAGCTCTTAAATTGTCTAAATTACGATTTTTCTCATTCTCTTCTCTACGTTTTTGAATTCTTGCAAAAGCTCTTTCTTTTCTCTTTTCGGCATCAGTTTTCTTGTCACCATCCTCATCATCATCTGTACTACCTTCTTCATCACTTTCTTCATCATCATCATCAGCATCAGGACGACGTTTTTTAGATTCAGTTTTGGAAGTAGTAGTATTTTCATTAGCTACTGCTGTAGTGCTTTGACTCTCTTCTTCCTCTTCACTTGAAATACCCTCATCCCATGCATCTTTGACTACTTCTTCTTCAGGTTCCTCAACTGTTTCTTCTGTAGTTGGTGTAACTTGTTGTTCTAAATTATTTGCATTGTCATCATTTGGTTTTGGAACGTCTTCTGTACTTGCTTGAGATTGTAACTTTTTATTTGGTTTTATTCTTGTTCCTAATCTTGCCTTTTTCTCTCCAGTAGATTCAGGGATTTCAATCCCCTAAAAAAAAATATATATAGAGTACAAAAAAAAAACAATAGAATTATTTAGAAAACATAATATATTCTACATATTATATATAATAAACATAATAAAATGTATGACCTTGTATGACACAGTATATATATAATATAGAAGTATGATACTTAAATGTATAATAACATACTTAAAATATATTTTTTCTATTTTTATATTTATAGATATTCACCTGAGCTCGCATGGCATCAAGCATTGCTTGTGCTCTCTGTTTATCTTGTTTTTGTTTTGCTGTTAATAATTTTCCTTCAGCTTTTAATCTTTCCTTTTTTTCTTTCTCCTTTTGTTTCTTTTTTTCCTTCCTTTCCTGCTCCAATCGAAGTTTCTCCAGTCGTGCCTCTTCAGCTTCTTCAGCTAATCTTTCCTTTTCTCTTTGTTCCGCTAAAAATTCTTCTTCCTCTTCTTTAGCTTTACGAAGTGCTTCTTGAATAGCAGCAATTTGCTTTTTACTTGGACCCTTTTTCTTTTCATCTTTTTTCTCTTCCGGTTTTTCTTTGGCTGCCGGCTTCTTCTTTTTCTTTTTCTTCTTATCGTTCTCCTTTTCTGCTGCGTCTCCTCCTTCTCCAACTGGAACAGGATCTTCAACTTTTTCCATTTCTCTAATGTATGTCTCTTAAATCTTTGTAATAATAACAACAATTACTATATAATAATGTTAGAATAACTGTGCACCTACATAAGTATGAAACTTTCAAAAAAAAATATTGGCAGACAGTCTTGGAATATGTGTGTGTGTGATGAGATTTCTCTATTTTGAATAAATATGTAAATCTTATAATATATTTAAAATCTTACGATAAATGTACACTGAATCTATGGTTTTAAAAAAATTATTAGAATGATGGTTAATTTCACAACTTGAATTTAAATGTATTTATCTCTATAATCCCATATTAAAATAATATGAGTAAATACTACTAAATAAAGTAGCAATCTTGTTTCAATTCCCTTCACTCTCTTCTCTCTTCACTCTTCACATATGTGAATATATCATATATATCAAAAAATTTGAAAATTCGTGGTCAATTGATGCAGATGGCACAGTAAGACAATTAAAATTTTTGGCTTTTTTAGGCAC